>JABAJW010018006.1:0-12558 GCA_018855395.1 Arthromyces matolae
GATAGCGTAATGTTTCGGGCTGCGTTCGAAGATTAGCCACAGCTTCATCGTCTTCAGGTCGAGGAGGGACGAGGCGCAATCGACCACTGGAGGAAAGCAGCTGAATACTGTTTTGTGACATAAGTCTAATCACCCTGTTTCGTGTAGCTTAGAGTGGAGAAAACAGAATAGCTGGGCCCACGGGGAAAGCGAGATCAATTTGATGAGAACGACTCTTTGAAGTGCCAAGGTATACTTAGCCGGTTTATAAAACCAAACTTAAGGGACTCTTATTTAAAGTGTATGTCACCCATTTGGCGCGAAGTACCTCACAACTAAAGATGTAGGTTACAAGGCAATTATGTTGAGATCCGTGCAAACTGCAAGGATTTATCATGACTCGACGAATCGACATTACGTCCCTCTAATGCCAAAGATTTGAACTAGATCTAGCATTTTTACAGGATCATGAGTTGTGCACCACGGTAGGAAAAGACAACATCAATTGACCTTGCAATCTTGCCTCTCTGTGTTGGCGTTGTGTCTCTGTCCGCTTGATGCCTGAGAAAGCCTAGGAAACTTAACTGTCAACAAAATCGAGTCCAGGGTTACATGTATCGGGGTACACTAACCTGTTGCACTATCTGCTTCTTCTTGTTCTGGATTTCTAGCACCTTCGACTCCACGGTATTTTCAGCGATAAGTTGGTAAACATGAACGGGCTTCGTTTGACCAATCCTGTTAACGCGGTCGATCGCCTGACTCTCGATTCCTTCCTATGATGTTACAAAATCTGTTTAGTTCTCCCGTTCAGAGAAAAATATACACACATACCTGCCACCATCTTGACATGTCGCCGAGTGATCAGTAACCAACGTGGGACAAAAAACTCGAACTTACGGATCCATACTGAAAACCAGGACGCAATCAGACTTCATCGTTCCTTAAATGGGTTGGATGGAACTTACAGGTATACATTATTTGCAACTGATAAACGAGACGGGTTTGAGACGTTGCCTCGGGATCAAAAATAGCGAGCCATACCAGTTAAATTGAGACCCACAGCACCCTGTCAATAGTATTCAAATCCAAATCCACGGAAGGCACGCGTGGTCTTACCGATTTCAGAGAAAGTAGCATTACCTTCGGATTGGATGCAGATGAGGCGACTCTCATTTTCTTTTTGTTATTTGCTCTTTGTGTTTTCCTTTCTGTGGGATTTGAGATGCCTTCTCCTTCGTCAATGTAATCGTCGTCGTCGTCGCCGCCCGGAGTGTCCCCTTTACTGGTTGATACAACTGCATCGTCGTTGGTAATGGGCACAGAAAACTTTGCTATAGTTTCTTGTCGCCTTTTGGCAGACATCTGTCCGTTGAACTGGAGGTATGGGATGCTATAAATGATATTTCCTTTGAGAAATGAAGAATGTCCATAAAAAACGAGGGACGTGCCCTTCGGCATCCAGTTTTTCGGCAATCTGGAAGTACACTGTGAAGGTCACTAAAGAAGAAAAGAATCCCAGGTACATACTTTGTCTAGGAAAGACGTAAACTGCGAAAAGACAAGGGACTTCTCCGTGGATGGCGTTAGTTGTAGCAGGTAGATCAGCTGATCTATTTTAGCTGAAGAGCCTCCACGAATGCCATTGGCATCAAGCTCCTCTTCCCGTCGGACAACAGCCTGGGTTAAATCAGTGGGTGGTGGTGGTTCGTACAAATCGTCCAGAGTCAATGGGCTCCGATCCTAAACAAGACGTTAGCCAACTAACATCACTAGCTATAAAAAATCCACCATGGGGCATTTTGGATCGCGAGAGATAACTTCTGTGATACTTTTGAACAGTTTGGCATTGAGTTTAGAAATAAATGAAACAACCCACCACCCAAGACAGAAAATGTGACCACAAAATGTAATTCGAGGGTCGTTCAGGGCAATGAAGCAAATCGGACATTCTTCAGAGTCCTCAATGGCTCTAGCAAGAAGGCCGCGGAGACGCGATATTTCGTCCGCAGTCAGTTTCACGGAGTTTCGGTTTGCTGCTGCTTCCATTGATCCTTTGGCCCTCAAATCTTCAATGTAGCGAGGAGGTATAAGCCCAGGATGGAGCGCCAACTGCCTCATCCGCGTCAGCATACTGAGAACATTTGAATGGACCTTACAAGACAGTGTGAGTCATACGTTCATACTATCATCTTATGTACATACCGCGGAGTGCACGCCGCTTTGCATGATTTGTTCGACACGCTGCTTTGAAACTTGCTCAAGTTCGTCGTACAAAGCCTGCGGTAGCTGTGAATACCGTTTATTCAAGTTTCTGAATAACGCTCACCCTTGCTTCACCTGTCAAGGTGACAGGCACAATGATCATTTCCACCTAAACCTTGAGCGTAAACACAACACCTTAGGAGAGTCAGTACACGCACAGGTGGTAGCGGAATGAGTGCATTTCCAGCGCTGTCTTGCATCTGCAAAAGAATCAGAGCAGTGGCCGACGAAAAGATGGGATGAACGTACTTCCTTGGTTCGACGAATGCATACGTGGCTCATGAGTGCCTAATAGAGGGTTCTCAACTAGACCAGTGACCGTCAACAACAAAACGTACACGCAACAACTCGGCACCTGATGGATCTCCATCTTTCAACGGTCTGAGAAGCAATCTCTTGAAAAAGTCTTCGTCGTCTAATGGCCGGCAAATACGAAGAAAGGTTAATAGCGAACCAAGATCCTGATGGATCAATGAGGAGTGAGCACAGATCACTTTCGGTAGACATACTTTGGGTGTATTGATCTGGAAAAAGTCTTAGACGACCGCTGAAGTGGAGACAAATCTATTGACGCACAATGGGAGTGCCCGTGAGCACCCAACGCCGTTGTGCATTCAAACCGCAGACGGCCTTCGCCATCTTTGTCCTGGGATTGCGGATGGTATGCCCTTCATCTAATATCACCCTCTTCACAATGTTGAGTCGCAAAAAGAGGTAAGTAAGGGGGTAATCACCTTCCAGGATATATGGTAAAGGGACCGCCCAAGGCTCCGTTTCTTTCGCCCTTGCTCTTTAGGAGCATCGGCATGCTCTCCAACGACTGTATTGTATGTTGTAATCACAACATCATACTTGGCCAATTCCTCGGCACTCAAAGAGCGCATGGTATTATAGTAAATGCATACCGAAAGGGACCCTTCAGTGCAGTGATCAAGTATTTGTTTCTCCCAATTGGAAAGGACGGAGAGAGGAGTAACTTTGAATTTGGGATAGTTAGCTCATGGAAGCAACAAGACGAATGGATGGATACCAATCAAAGTGGTGTTTGAGAAGTCTTTAGGAATATCGCCTTTGGTAGCCAAGATCAGGGACAACATGGTCAAAGTTTTACCCTTCAAAATTCAACATGATTAATTGCTGTTGGTGCCAAAGGGAGTTCCTACCAATCCCTGCAAAGTCATTATCAATTGATTGTTCCCCTCAAATACGATGAAGGTGTATTAAGTACCATTGCATCTGCGCACAAAGCGCCTCGCCCGAGCAAAGGAGCAGCTTCCTGGGGAGTTTTGGTCGCAACTTGTATGGTTCTCAATTACCCGTTCTAATCCGCACTCTTTGAATAAAAGCTTACTGTTGTAGTAGAATGTCTAGCGGTATATCAGACTTATCACATGTCCAATCGATTAAAAGACCTACTTTGTTTCCATTTTTTTTCAGCTGCCAAAATTGTACGGGTTTGTCAGTCTCGTTCTTCGGAAGAACAGGATACTCTCGCTCAATGCACCAGTGTAAAGCTTGGCTCTGGAAGACTATCAGTTATGAGTTTCGTGGATGGACTTCCGATATAACCTGGTGTTTAAGAAGATCCACACGCAGCTCTCCAGTTTTGGTTCCAGGAGGATTGGGGTGGACAGGCAGGTTCAGGACATCATCGATAGAGCATAAATTGTCTAGTAGAGAGGATCTCCGTCCCTCATCATCTACCTTTTCCAAATTATGAAGCATTTGCCTAAGCTCAGCTGCCTTACGCAAACCCTCTTGCTGGTGCTTGAAGGCTGCTTGCTGGGCCGCACTTTGCTTGTTTGAGCGGCCCACACTGGGTGCAACCATGGAAGATGTAGACAGCTGAGAGTAGGCCGCTGTGTTGGCTCGTGCAGAGGACGACCCACTATCAAAGCCACGCTGCCCAGGGGTGGCCCAAATCAACCTGGGTTCCAGGACATGGCGTAAATCGGACGCTCCATAGAAGCGGAGAGTTCTGTTGATAATATCAGTTAAGTCAATAGGACCCGAACTGTTGGCCTACATTGAAAGGGTGTAAAGAGAACGGCCAGTTACTAAACAAGGTCAATTATAGTATTCTGGTAAAATGACCATACTTACGATTCCCGTCTTTAATGACGCCTTCTACAGTAACAAGGCGTTCATCAAGGAGAGGAGCCAATTTGGTCGCCACCGTTCGTGGGAGGTGGCCAACTTGAACCTGACCGATGTTTTTGACCTGTATTGCATTCCTTGACACGTATGTTTATGAATAAAAGGCAGATACTGATGTTAAAAGCCATGTACCTATCATAAGGGTTCTTCGGTTCTCTCACCAGAAGGACCTGTTCACCGGGTCCAACTAGGCCTATTAGTGGATCAGAAAGAGTTTGTATGTATGATAAGTACGAGTTTTGAACTGACCCTTGTAATACTGGATACCAACCACGTTGGTGTTCATAATCGTGTACAACTCATCAACACTCTCCTCTTCCGAGATGTCTTCGACCATTTCGTCTTCTGCTATTTGGGTCATGGTCGGGATGGTCAACGGCTGTAAAGCCGAGGTCATTCCTGCTGGACCTGCAACCTGATCGTGCTCAATTTTGCGTTTTTTTTGACTGGGCAGTTCGGAGCTCGCTGACGCTCGTCCTTCTCCGTATATTCTCTGTGATTTTGCAGAATTGGGGACATCTGTAGGATCTACCCTGCAGAGAGATATTGCTATCCTAATCTTCTGTTGATCCTGCGGTCTATAGACAATCTCGTAAGTCGAAAGTATTGTGCGCAGTGATAGGGGCTTACTTTAACGTATTAAACCCAGAGATGCGTTCTAGGGGGATACTTGACAGTTCTTTGAGAATTTGAGGTGTGACACAGCCCCTACAGAGTGGGGACATCAGTATAGAGGTTTAGGTGAAGTCTTGTCTCGTCGGTACCAATGTCTCCACTCAAGCGTTTCTCCAAATTCACCGGTCGTGATTAGTCCGTACCTAAGAGAACCCACCTCCATCGCACTTCCCTAAAAATGGATAATCAATATGGGTGTGATTCAAATTTCCAATATTGTGCACCTTGCACGGAGAGGGTCCATGGCATTTTCCCCTTGTGCTTTTGCCATACTAGTAGACAATGGTTAAACCGACAATGCAAAGATACAGTCTCAAAGTCTTACCCCAAATGCATGCTTTGATGCCATGAAGTTCCGACTTGGTGCAAAGAAACTTTTCTCTGGTGAGTTGTGTACTGTCAAAAGTTGCAATTTGAAATTTGGCAAGGCGCGCCTTGAAACGCGTCGACCAAATAACAGCACATAACGCGCGGCGCCATCATACAGTTCAAAATTCAAGCAAAATGGTTGAAGTTTCAACTTGCCAGGTAGCGTGCGTAGCATATAATTTATACAGAAGAACTTAGAGAAGGGTTACACGGAGAAAGTCACCGACATAGTTAGAAATCCTACGAGTCCAACTCCCTGATTCCCAGAGGTAACAAAGTTGAATCCCGTAAGGCATATTTATCCCAAGCTTGAGTTTCCAGCTGTATTAAAAAGGTCTTTTAAATATTACAGTATGCCTGAGAGAAAACACATACATGGTAAAATGCATCTGTGATTGATAATACGTTCATGTGGTCTGGAATATCACCTTTATTCTAGATGTTTGGTGTGAAACAGGGCCGGAGAAGTCATGATAGTTAGAGAATCGGGAAACTCACCACGAAATATTCGTCAAGATCGCGAAACGCTAACCTGAGATCCTTCGGGAGTTGTGAGGGAAGGATAAGAGTGTGCACAGTAGGAGTGTAGGGTCGAAGTGAGGACACTTCAGAGGAAAGGTGCTATAGGAAAGAAACACGATTAAAAAGGCAACTTTACATGTATACCGATAATCAGAGGTGACTGACCAATGCGATGCGGATAGCAAGTTGAATATCCTGTTTACAGTCTCTGCCATTAGACCCCACTATGACATAGAGCTCCCAAATGCAATCGAAGACATAGACAGACTCGTGAAAGACGGATTCACTCGATATGAAATCAACTGGTATAATCTTGGATTTATGTTTGATTGAATCATCAGCAGGAGCAATGAGCATACGCACAGAGTCATGGTTAGGGCTAGCACTGATCCGCCAGATTCGAGGGTCTAGGTAAGGGGAGTTTCTTCTCCACTTCCAATAGTCAGCATTAGCATATCCATCATCACCAAGTATCATCCAAAACACTTCATCGTCCCTACCGTCATCTTCTGTCAATTCAGTTGGTGAAGTCTTCAGGCTACACGCGTATTCAAGAGCAACTTGTCTTTCCAAAGTTGTCGATCCTCGCCCATGCCAGACGTAAACAGAGTCCAAGATAGAGATGCAATAACTATAGCCGGAGCAGAGATTGTTGACATTCTGTGACAGGCGTCAATGCGATCCAAATTAAGGAAAGAAGAACGAACATACAAGGTCCTTCTCGTCGACAAAAATGACACCGCGAAAGGATCGCACCTGATGCATGGCGGTGTTCTCTGGCGTCCAATGAATTCGTGAACCCTATCGAAAAACGCAGTGAGCCCGATACCATCACCTCAGCTCATCTGCTGCACTTACTTGTCGAATTGCAAGAACACCACCAAGTGCATGCACTAACGGAGGTGGTTCACAGTGTTGTTGGATAGTGATCTACAACCGTGTTAACGATTTCGATTATCGACTGGGAGGAGACTGACAATGGATGTTCCGTATCTGTGTGCAATCTCCTGTAGTTTTCGTTGTTCACGCGGACCCAGAGCAGCACGTTTCCCTTCCCATCCCCAGACTGAGGTAGATACTAGTCCACTCAGTTGAGATTTTGACCTGTGAATAATTGCCAGAAGCTCGGTATCATAAAAGATCGTTTGATCTCGAGAGAGCACAGTCGCAGTGGTGCCAACTATACTCATGACTTCCACAGATATAGTAGTCACTCCTGCTTCCTCATAGGCTCCAGTGCTGCGTTTCAGGAGGGAATCAAGATTGAGAGGAAGCGAAATCGATGCGCCTTCAAATTCGATTGGCAAAAGACAAGTAATGACGATTAAACTTGCGCCTCACCTTTTACAGCTATAGAATTAGGCGAGTCAGACAAAATCCCCAAGGATAGGATGCCCGATGACTGGGAAACGAGATGGTGTGTCCTTTCTGATTGGTCTGGTGGCCTGTCCTCCTTTCTTGAGAGTGTTCCAGATGGCGTGGGCAACGGGGTTGTCTCTTCCTTCACTGGCGGCAGAATGATAGATGTTAACTTCTCATAGTTGGATTGTCGTTTCTCTGGACGATATGGCAGAGAGGCAAGTGAAGACAGCTCAATAGGCTGGGAAGGCTCTGTAATGACAGTTTCTCCAACGGGTGCGTCGGATTTGTTGAGAGCCTGCGCCACTTCCATGACCGTTGCCCGATTCCCGGAACTCGGAATTCGGGATGGTTTTTTCTCCTCTCCTTGAGAATGCAAAGAGGCTTGTGGGACCGTGATATCAGCACCCGTCACATCGGAAGAAGCAAGTCCTGGGAGAGCACGTCGTCCTAATCCATGATCGACATGTTCTAAGCTCAACTCTTGGTGCGTTGTCGACTTAAGCAAAGGAGATTTCGCCTGAGCTTGTGATGAGGCTAATCCAGGCAAGGCCTGTCGAACTAATCGAGGCTCGGTTGGACCGATTGCTAGCTTGGCATCTGTGTCTCTAGCGGCTGCTGGTAGATCTTCAGCATCTTCCACTTTGCGAATTCTCGAAGCCTCTTGGTCCCGTGATGGGTGATATTCACTGCGATGGGCATCTAAGTTATTGACCATTTGCTCTGGACGGGGATGTAATACTGGAAATTGTCTACTGTCTTGTGAAACCTTGGTCGCAGCTTCAGGGACAGATCGATCATCTTTAGTCACGCTGGCCAAGGAACCACTCGCTGACCTCTTCTGTGGCTTGCGCACTCTTTCCTTGGTAAGCTATGTACCGCATATAGAAAAAAAAGTTCGATGCAGTTTTGGAGATATAGTAGGATGCATACAAATGTCCTGAGTAAGTAAGGTCCAGTGCAATTCACCGGAATTGACGCACATGAGACAATGGTTTTGAAGGCGACGTAAATTCCACAACGGGGCCTCTCAGAGCAGGTTTGGACTTAACTCCAAATTCTTGGAGGGAAGATTTCTCCGTAGAGGTAGGCTTGTAGACGACGAGCGTCGTCGCGGAGCCCAAACCCATGGTTGTCTCGTTCTTTTTTGAAGACAACGGAGGGCTTGTCTGTGCCGGCATGTTCTCCTCCTGTTTAAATGAAGGTTGTGAGGCTGCAGTCCTCAGTGGCCGTCTTTCACGATCCGCCAGAGGTGACGAAGAAGCATCATCTTTGGTAGTCGATCGTTTCATGACACGGGGTGAAGGGGAGGGAGAGGATGTAATTTGGGCGTTGTCATGCTGCCATCGATCGAGCACGGTGCTATTTCTTTTGCTAGTCGGTGTCTTGACCCTCTCTGCAGTCTCGGGAATCGTCGCAGGAGGGCTTTCTAACTGTGTGCTGACTTTCACCATGCTCTGAACGAACCCACGCCCCTGAAGTCGGCTGAGGCTAGGTGTAAGTTCCTTTTGCACTGGTTGTCGCGTAAAAGCCTTTGAAGGGGTAACCGAAAGAGGGATATGCGGTCCTACTGTCGAGGAACGTGGCGCAGGACGAATCGGGCCGGCCAAAGGAGGTGCAGTATGAACAGATTTGTGCGATGGTGGAGTCTCTCTCGCGGGTGAGCGAGGGATCATCGAAGGAGATACAGGTGTAGGTATTTGATGCGCTTGGCTTGACATTCGTGGAGGGATGTAAGTTAATGAGTCCTTGACTCCAATTGAGGTGTCTTGTTGTTTCACAATCGTGTTGGTGGAAGAAGGGGATGTTGAGGAGCTCACTGTACGCTGGCGGAAATCTTTAGAGGCTACAGATTGCCGTTGATATGTTTCTGGGATCTCTTTAGTGATGGGGAATACGCTTGATGATGCCAATGGCACTTTCGTCTTTGAAAGAGCAGGAATCGCAGATGGCTTCATTGGACCATCCCTCTGAACTGCTATACCCGGCAATGCAACCCCGCCAGTGCCAAATGCTGGATGTGGGGTGCGATGAAAGTCGCGCTGTTCAAACTGAGTTGGATCATGTGCGTCTTGCTGAGGAGCATGCTTCCTGAGTCGAGGGCCTGTGGCATTACCACCCATAAACTGGGCAAGCGAAATCGGTTGAGGCTTGTCAGCGACTGTAGTGGCGGCAACGGGAGCGCGTTTCTGAGTATCTTGTTGATAACTCGATTGCTCAGTATTAGTGGCAGGCAGGCCTGATGATCGTTTGAGGAGTTCGGGTTCTGCAGTGGATTGGGTCAAGTCCAACTGTGCATTATCAGCTCTGGCTTTTCGTTTGAAATGATCCGAGAAGTTATAACAGGAAGGTACTACTGAGGTGAGGGCAACACTTACACTGGTCTGCGATGGTATGGATGGGAATACCGAGACCTTGACTTCTGCGCTTTCGAGCCAGTCGAGAAGCAGCAATTTCCTGTTCCAGTCGAGTTTGTTCCGCCTCGTCATCAGCATCTAGTTGACGCTGTAGGGCTTTTATCTTGCTAGTCCACTCTACCAGGCCAGGTTCAGATGGAACATCTGGAGATTTACGGACTGTACGAGAAGACGGTTGATAATCAGCCATAAAGTATGAAGCGATTGAGAAGGGACGTCGACAAGTACGTGTCGTTGCCTGACGGCCTCACAGAGCTAAGAGAGGGTCATGTGTGACAACAAACATGAAAGCAATTCGGCGTGACAGGTGTGACAGCCTGTTCAATGGCGATCTCTTGACGCCAAAACCAATTTCTGTGTCCTTCCATACGGACTTGCTTTCTATCGCATGAAATTAGGATATTTAATGCAGAGAGAACGCGATCTGCTTACCCCTGTCCTCGACCGGGACGAACGTCCTAAAACTCCACAAACGCTACAAAATCGTTCTTCTCCTGCATTTTCTCCAACTTTTAACAGCAAGAATCAGCAATTAGCGTCTAATAACGCAAAATCTCCGTCGATAGCTCTTTTCATCCCTTCTGGACAAACCTTTTCTTATTTATCTGGCCCCTTATCTCCTCTCACGAACAACTCGGGGAACTTGCTTTTCAAAAGTCATCGATTGTCTCTTAGCTTCTTTGGGGAAGAATTTAGCTATGATCTCGACATGTTGGAAAACGATCCAGCAGCGATCATTGAATTACTCAAGGCTATCGAGAGCGAAAAGCATAATTGGATGGTTGTTGGCGCGCATTATCGACGTATCGGAAACGCCATGGCAGCAGTTTCTGTCATTGAAGCTCTGATTTCGTGTAAGTCTTTACGTGTCCCAGTTTTTTCTGTATATCATCTGAGAGTCCACCCTCCCGAAGTTATGACAGCTCAAGGTCACACCGAAAGCGATCTCAAGCCAGCTTATCTTCTACTATCAGGTTGCGAAATTGATATTGCAAAACGAATCAAGGCGACACAGCCAGTCGATGCAGAGAAACATTACAAACGGTCTCAAGCTTTACTTCAGAAAGTTTACGGTACTCTGGAAGTGCCTGATTCTAAACAGCCATGCATAATCTCCACCGCATCCTCATTGCGGCTACTTTGCTCTCCAGACACTTCTGTTAACGAAACATTACCATCAGCTGATGCTCGTCGAAACTCGTATCTTGAGCGAGAACTCTCAAAGCTGCGCAAAGACTTGAACGAGCAGAAGACACTTCTGGCAGAAATGCGAACTTTAAAGCGTAAATTAGAAGATGATGTTGCCTACGAGCGTAGCGGTCGACGACGACTTCTTCGAGACTTTGACGCATTACAGAAAGAGTTGGAAAATGCACGAAAAATGGAGAATCATGCTCTTAGCCAGGTGAAGCGAGAAGTCGATGCGCGAAGGAAAGCCGAAGAATCTGCGCGTTCAGAGAAGGGAATGCGACAAGAATTGCAGAATATTTTAGAAAAGTCCTCCAAGTAACAGTAGACTCTGTTTATTACCAAATATAGGAACTGTACAGTTCTTCGTAAGCCACAAACCTTGAATTTGGCCAGACATAACAAGTACAAACACATTCCCACCCAAAGGTGAGTTGACGGTGTGCTCGACAAATTTGTGCTCAACATCAAAACGTAGCCCGTCGCGGTTCTCAATCCTCAAGACACCATGGCCGCCGCTACCACCCTTCCCAAGGACATTTCAAAGCTAGGCTCCGAGATTAAACTCTTCGGAACCTGGGACACTCAGGAGTGAGTAGGCTCTCTGAACGATGGCTCTTTTGTCTAATTTCAAATCATTTCTCGTAGTGTCGAAGTCAAGGATATCTCGCTGACTGATTACATCCAAGTCCGCCATGCCGTCTACCTCCCCCACACCGCTGGCCGTTATGCCAAGAAGCAGTTCAAAAAGGCCCAGATGCCCATCGTTGAGCGATTGGTCGACAGGTTGGTACTTTTGTCCTTCTGTGGGTTTTTTGTTTCTCATTTAACCGTCCCTCTAGTCTCATGATGAAGGGTCGCAACAACGGAAAGAAGCTCCTCGCTGTCCGCATCGTTGCTCATGCCTTCGAGATCATCCACCTTCTCACTGACCAGAACCCTATCCAAGTATGAAAAGCAAACTTTTCTTGGTTGAATTGCTCGTTCTTACTCCCCTTTTTTTCTAGGTTCTCGTCGATGCTATCGTCAACACTGGTCCTAGAGAAGACTCCACTCGTATCGGTTCTCAGGGTACTGTTCGTCGCCAGGCTGTCGACGTTTCTCCTCTGCGTCGGGTCAACCAGGCCATCTCTCTCATCACCATTGGCGTGCGTATCTTATCACAGGTAGATTTTTTGTCATAAAATCTCATTTTCTTTGTCGACAGACCCGCGAATCTGCGTTCCGCAACATCAAGTCGATTGCTGAGTGCCTTGCTGATGAGCTCATCAACGCAGCCAAGGGTTCTTCCAACTCTTATGCTATCAAGGTTAGCTTATTTCCTTTCGTTGTCCGCCCATCTCGCGATCAGGAGAACTAACATCTTCCGCTTTGTAGAAAAAGGACGAACTCGAACGAGTGGCCAAATCCAATCGGTGATTCAGTTCGTTATTCTTTGCCTTCGATGATGGTGGTGGCGGCGTACACAATAAGAAAAGGAGAGAGATTGTTTTGGGAGGTGTATATTCATTCTGCCCAATTAATGCTGTTCTCTGCTGGATGACGATTATATATGCCCTCCATGCTTCTCATCGCTCATATCATGCAATAATACATATGTCAACGCTATGTTCGTTCTGTCCAGAAA
>JABAJW010018008.1:0-21123 GCA_018855395.1 Arthromyces matolae
TTTAAGAAGCTATGCACTCACGGGTTCTCATCGGGCGCGCAAAGACGAGATCCATTCTTTTCGAAGTAGTTGATAAGGGTGGTCGCGTTCCTGCCTAGGTCTCCAAAGTAGACCGTCTGTCCACCCTTCCGAAGTAAGAGCATACGATCAAAGACCTGTCAGGTAAAGATAAGAGGTGTACGAATGGTTAAACATGCGAGCACTAACCTGGAACAGCTCTGCGGATGGCTGATGGATGCTAAGCATGGATTGGTTAGATTACGCCAGGATATGAAGATAGGGAAGGCAACCGTACGTGCACAATATAGCTTGGCCATTATCAGCCAGGCTTCTCAAGAAAGCCATGATACTCCAAGCACTTTGCGAGTCAAGCCCAGAAGTCGGTTCATCCAAGAACAAAAGGAGTCTTGGCTTCGCAGCCAGTTCAACAGCAATCGTGGTTCGCTTTCTGTGCTCGACACTCAAAGAGCCAACGATGGCGTCGCCGTAAGCCTCTAGACCGCACATCTTAAGACATTTCTCAGCACTGGAGAGGCAAAATCGTCAACTTCGCATGCAGAGTGAAGATCGAGCTCCTTACTAGGCCTTCTTTTCCGCGAGTGGCACCGAAGGTGGCTGTCGGAGCTGGGCAGAAAATAGCAAAGCCTCGCGAACAGTGGCAGTAGGCTCGTGAGTATCCATCTGTTGACAGTATCCGCTGTGCAATTAATCAACAAAAAGATATGACCGTATCAGAACGAAGTGGTACACACGTTTGCGACTGGAAATCTCGGGGTAGCGGTTGACCATTCACGAATTTATCACCCGTAACAACGCCGACACTGACACGCTGAGCAAGAACGTTGAGTAGTGTTGTTTTGCCAGCACCTGACTCTCCCATGAGAGCAGTCAATTTTCCAGGGGCGACAAAGCCAGTAACATCTGATAAAAGCCTTCGTTCGGTCCCACCAGGAAGTGGAACTGTGTAGTTAATGTGCTGCCACGAGAAGGTGTCCGTCATGGTCTCAACAACCTCCTTGGTTTCGTTCCTAGTCTCAGGGTCATTGGGACGTGTCTTCTCTTGATGGAGAGCCTCTTCGTCGTCAGCATCCGCAGCTCTAGCCCCTGACTTCGTCCCCTGCTTGAACAACGTCACTGAAGACTCGTTGGCCAAAGTAGTATTGAATTCGGAGAACAACAAGAGTAGAGCAATGAAGCCGATTGCGAATGCCATGAGGATACCAAAGTTCTAGTGAGTGATTGACATGTTAGTCAAAAGAGACTATTCGTGATTAGCGACGCACCATCCAAGTATGAGACCATTTAAACGAGAAAGAGAAGAGTGCGTAACGAGCTCCATTGACAAATTCAGAAGCAGGGGTGGAACCGACGGTCGTACAGACTTGATTTTCGATGGTGGTATTTTCGTACCCAGGGCCCGATGGAATCAAGGTAGAACATCTACCATTCAGAGTTCTGAACTCATTGGTCAAAATGGATTCGAAACTGCACCATGGGTCAATCATAGGTAGGAGGATGTATCAGTTGAGAAAACATTACCCGTAACGAAGAGGCTAGATGAGAGTATGACATTAGACATCTGGAGACGTGAAAAAGGGACCAACACGTACATTGATGTATGTGATCCATCTCAACGCGCCGATCATGGTGGGCTTAGGAATTTGATAACCTACATGACAGATGTGTGAGGATCAGCTCGCCTGCCAGGAAGTGCCAACTGACCAGTATAGATAGAGAAAGCAAGGATACGGATGGCAGCATCTCCAACAGGGGTTTTTTTCGCGTGTCTCAAGCCGAAGAGTGTGGTGAGGACATCCGTTACATGTTCAACATAAGCGTTCCTGCGCATACCGGCACGCTGATGAGGGGCGCGGGTTTTGGCTGAGAAATTCAAAGTCTGTTCAACGGTGAGGGTAGGGAAGTGCACGTCGTCCTCGGGGCAGTATTGGACATCCCCGCGATATTGGTTTTTGATGTCTGAAGAGGTTAAAGAGTCGTAGTAAACTTCGCCATTGACACCATGATATTCGTCACGCATGTTAGCCATGGTCTTGAGGAATGTCGTGCAGCCGGAGCCAGGGCGACCCAAGACCACTGCAGGATGCAAGTTAGCAGTGGCACAAGAGTGATACGTGATGGACCATACAAAGCATTTCGCCAGGTTTTACAACTCCTTCGAACCCACTAAGGATAGTGCGAACAGGGGGATGGCGAGCCGCTCTGATCTTGGTTTGTATGGTCTTGTAACTGAAGAGGGAACCAAGCGTCGGTTGATATGTGTCGCTGGCCCCAAGGCCAAGGACCTCAAGATCGCGAAAAACAACACCGAGTGTTCTCGACTTGATCTGAGCCTCTGAACGTCTACGGGTAACAAATGTTAATCACTTTCAACTCGAAGTTCAAGTGAATGACTCACTTGCGAATCACAGAACGAAGGGTCTTTTGGAAATCAAATTTTGCTGGGTCAACAGGGCCATTGAGGGTCACGACAGAACTACGAAACGAGGCTTGGTCAACATCCTCATCGATATCTTCAGCGTGATTTGAGAGAGATCTTCTAAGCTCTTCTATGCCAACGGGATCTATAGAGTCTAGATCGACGTGAGTCACGTCGTTCGCACCACTTAGACCTGGTGGAGAGAGAGGAAGAGGCGGGACAGGCTCCTGGCTCTCCGGGGCAACAAAGGTTGCCTTGGAAGTGGAGGTGGATAGAGATTTTGACTCCATGTCTGCTTTGGTCGGGGAAACACGCTCAAGGGAAAGACAGATGCATAAGCCAAGCGAGTATATATCCCTTGGACCCAAAGGAAATCCAACAAAGTCTGAAAACGCAATGCATCGGCGATATCATCATCACAAATTTCTTGATGTCAGATTTATGACGTGAAACGGAAATTCGGGTAAACGCCAGTAAACGCCAGCCAGCTGTTAGCATGATGGCCTTTTACATGTATGTTGATAGGCAATGATAAGCCTGATTTTCATGCAATTCAAAGCACACGTTCTCTGGAAGGATTGAAGACAAATTGGTGAGCTCAGAAGGCAACCATCACCTATTTTGGAATGTTGATGGCTGACAAACCAGATAATCATGATTTTCTTCGGGGCCCGAATCGATAAAATTCGTTTCCCTTTGTGCAACTCGGCGCCAACCTCCGTTGTCCTCGAGAAACCTGGTCCGCAGCAAGTATGTAGCAACCTTGTGGAACGACAATTACAGTACTGATAGCGTTGATACTCAAAGGCAATAACCAGCAAACAGGGACACGTATCGGGTTTTCACGGGTCTTTTCTACCGGACAGACTAATGACCCGATGTCGAAACGCGATATCCCATTGGTTGTATCTCACGCATGTTCCCTAGTCACCAGCACAACAATTTTATTTCTCTCGGTTTCTCCATCTAGCTCATCCAAGGAAAACCACATGATTTTGCAAGGTGGCGCCACAATAGAATTTGGAGGCTCCCAAAAGTTATTCGAGGTTTCTCTACATCGGACGAAAAGTTGGAATCCGATGAATTCCATTCTGCCACTCAAAGAACTGAGTCAAGAGTCCATACCATACTCCTGACGATCGTTTCATCAGGCGCAACATGTCTCGGCGTATTAGGAGTCTATTGGCCCACTTGAAATTGACCGGAGGCGAGCAGCAGAGCGGAACAAGGTTGGTCTCATTAGGTCAGGCAGTGCAACGTTTCAAAGCGCCTGCCTATTAGGGACTTCTTCTTGCTTCTCAGAAGCTTCCAGATAGCTATCCTGCCTGGGATCGCTGTTGTACTTGTTAACCTACTCTGTGACGTTCCCTCGAGTGCTAAATCTTGGCTACTATGGCGAAGTTTTCCCGACATATCAGGAGGTTGATCGAGACTTTGTTGCGTTGACCACGGAGGGTAGTTTAACGGGAAGTTGGTCTGTCGACCCTAGTCGGCCCACCCACAATCTTCATATGCAAACCTTGGCGAATTTGCTCGATCGACCATGAAACTCGCCGATCTGAGTTGAGTATCGTTACTTATAGTACCCCAGCCCCCACTGTTCAGAGAATTCTGGAACTGGAGTAAGGTATACTCCTCGGTATTACGCATAGCCATCATCTATAAAATCAATCGTTAACATGATCATCTTAGGTGAAATTTCAATAAGAAGGGGCGTACTGTGCCGCCAAAGCCCAAGGCATATCGTTAACGGACGTAACGCCTGTCGTCAACACCTTCGGTGGGTGTAACCCTTGAGTGTTGGAATTTGAGTCTATGGTTGTGTTCACGCGCTAGAAGTATGGTTTCTGGGGTAGCAGCATCTCTCAGGTGCCCTCAAAGTTTGACTCGATGCAATTGGCATTGGACCAGTCATGAAGAATGGTTTTCAGAAGAAGCACGAATACGTTCCAAAGCGGGCTGTAAAACGTACGCATCAGCCGCTTGTGTAT
This sequence comes from Arthromyces matolae, assembly GCA_018855395.1. Taxonomy (NCBI): domain Eukaryota; kingdom Fungi; phylum Basidiomycota; class Agaricomycetes; order Agaricales; family Lyophyllaceae; genus Arthromyces; species Arthromyces matolae. The sequence continues at coordinate 4,429 of JABAJW010018008.1, forward strand.
GTAGATCTGGGTGAAAAAATTGAAAGGAAATTACATGCCTTGGATACGAACACTTTGGTTTATCGCGTCCAAAACTACGTGAATGACATGAGGTTATGTACACTGTACTTTGACGAGGTCGTGACTGATCTGGCGAAACGTCTTCAACAGCCTAGGCCTTGGGGATATTTTGAACGATCAACTCGACTCGGGGGTGGACGGCAAGTGAACGGCTTCGCCGAGCCTCGCATGTTCCGCTAAAGCATGTCAGTCAAATACCTTCAACTTTACGGGATCACCTCACATTCTAGTAGCAAATTCGGTAGATCCATGACAGTGTCCCCTTTCATTGCAGTATAGAATCGCTTGAGACGGTATAAGTTCTCGGGTCGGGCATGTAAGTCCCAGAAGTCGGTCAAAGCTCGCTGAAGCCCATAGCAGCGGAAGGTCTTCGGGTCGAACATGAAATTACCTGAGGCCTTTTGAAAATATGCCAGTCTGGATAAGACCAGATGTGTTGAATAAATTTGTGAGGTACCTTGGTAATGAACTCGTTGAACGTGCAGGAACCATCTGCGTTTTCGTGCAGGGCTCGTCATTGGCATCAGCATTCAGATATAAGTAACTTCGGCAAAATCGTTGACAGCTTTACCGTTGCTCAACACACCGCTCACCAAGTCTAGGTGTAAGTACAGAGCATGGATTGCCTTGAAATGAGCATTCATCATTTCACGGAGGACTCGGATGCTAAAAGGAGACTCGGGAAACAGGATCAAGTTGTCATAACTCCGGTCCTTGGTTGGGCACGATTGGATGCAAAGGGTGTGGTCGTTGTACTTGGGAACCAAAACGAACCACTCAAGCTGGCGAAGCTCGACGTCTACTCGAATTGATAGTGTTTGTGTGAGTGTTATTAATATTCTACGCGCAGTATGTAATAAAACTGATCCGACCTTCTCTTTCTCTTTCATTCATCCACCACGTCGCTCTTCTCCTCAAAGATGGACAGTCCGTGAGACCTGTCTTCAGCACATTTTATTCCACTAACATGCTCATTGTTTTTCGTAAAGTAGGTCCAGAAGCCCGTCTGTAACTCATTCAACCATCTCACAAGCAGCCTCAACTCGTCCTATGTTATCATCTCCAATGACTTCCCAACTTGACCCTCCCAACGTTCAATTTCCACCCTCATCATCACAATCCTCTCTCACAGCGCCTGTTTCAAAAAATGGCGGCACTGAAAGCAGTGGTGTATCCCTAACTGTCAATTACCTGCCCCACAAATTTTCAAACACTCTTTTGTCCCCGGGTCCCAGAAAACGAAAAGGCAAAAATGGTACGCCACGTGTACCCAAGCGCGGTGGTGGTGTCGAAGCATTTAGGAGCGGTGAGGCTCGAGTGGCTGGTGAAAATGATGAAGACTACGATGGTGTCTCAGGCGACTTTTTCGGTGCTCAACGTGGAACGAAAAAACTGCGATGGAACAAGTTCAAGTGGGTTCTCTTCGTTTCAAATACTTTGGTCAGTTCACAGCGCGCATCTCAATTCATGCATCCCCTGACCACCATTCTGCAGCTAACAATATATTCGATCATCGGTCTGATTATGTGTCTCCTAACCTGGTTCAACATATGGGTTCACGCCGACATCATCAGAGTCGCAAATCGAACAGAGCTCGTCATATCTACTCTTGCAGCCAGCATGGCGATATTCGTTGCAGTCATCGGCTGGGCCGGAATCTTGCTTAACAACCGTACATTCTTGGCAATCTACACATTCCTTCTATGGATTGTATTTATCTTCCTCCTCATACCCGGCTACCTTACATATAAACGACGCGCATTCAACCTTGAAGGAAAGGTTAACGCGCAATGGTCAAGAGATCTTGGCCCAGCCGGACGACTGCGGATTCAGAACCAACTCGGGTGCTGCGGATATTATAGTCCTTTCGTCGAGGCGACGGTCAGTCAAACCTGCTATGCAAGGAGTGTCCTGCCAGGGTGCAAAGGTCCATACCTTCAATACGAACGCAAAATACTCTCGACATGGTATACCACTATCTTTTCCTTAGTTCCCCTACATATTGCCATCATCATTGTGGGCCTCCTCTGCTCCAACCACGTCACGTACAGGTTCGGAAAAGGCATGATGCCCAAGGCATATCGACTCAGCTTGAACAGCATGGCTGTCATCATGGATAACTACGCTAAGCACGTCCTAGTCTCTCTCTCTCTCGATCCAATCATTGTTAATATTCTTTCTATACAGTCAACTCGCAGAACAATACGGCTCAGATGTAGCAACTGAAATCATTGCGCGGTCAAGGTCGAATCTACAGCTCGACGTGATGCCCACTATGCCTTATTCCCCTCTGCAATCCCAGCAGCCTCCCGTCAATCATGGCAAATACGACTCGATCGGTAGTCGCGCACCGGAGACCGCCATATAAATATTCATTCGTTGCATTCACATCACATACCACGGACAGATAAATGTTATACAAAGTTTTAGATGCGGCTTTCTTAGCCTTGCAAAAACAGCGCTAGCACTGACAGACTTTAGTACATACATCCAACTTGCTTTACCTTGCACGTACGGACGCTTTTCAAGTGATCATGAAAATATTAAGATATCAGATATCGTAGCTCAGTTCTCTCCCTCATCCAAGCATACCGCGTTTTTCTTCTTGCACCCATAGTCCAAGTGAGTACAATACGCCTTGTACATATGTTCGCTTCCATTCTATGCGAGATTGGCGCTTTTTGATGATCTCCTATGATCTCGCAACTTTTTTTTCTGTGTTATGACGGCATATGTCAGGCACCGACCGAGTCATTTGAAATTTGAATCATCACCCTCTTCCTGCCATTGACCTGGCCTCAATTTCTTCTCATACAATACGCAGGGAAATAGCACCATTGCACACCAACTCCCGAGTTCAACCACGATTAATATTGCGATGTCGACGGGTGGAGATAACACTATCAGCGATAAAGACGACATCGAAGTGTCTTTCGAAGGACAAATCATCGACTCTAACCTTATTCACTGGAGTGTAAGTCCTCAGAGGCCTCTCTGTTCTCACCTTTCGAATCTTTCTAATAACCTGTTGGACAGCCTCATGATCCAGAAAACCCGTTCAATTTTCCATTGTGGCGAAAGGCAATGATATGTATCGTTGTGTGAGTCAATGGCATCGTTGGGGATTTCTCATGCTCAATGCTCATCTTTATCATATATCTTTTTTCATTTACCATAGTTGCATCCATACTATGTGGGTCGCAATGTGTTCGAGCTCTTCCGCTGCGATTGCTCTCGAGATGCAAGAGGAGTTTCACGTTTCACCTACTCTCAGCAAGTTACCCGTCGCGATTTTCCTGTACGGGATGAGCGTTGGTCCTGTTATTTTGACACCTCTAGCTGAGGTATGGTTTTCTAATGCTTAGTTTTACACAAGTCGAGCTGACTTTTGATATCGATTGAAGGACTTTGGACGAAAAAAAGTTCTCAGTGCATGTCTTGCTGTTATCTGCGAGTAGCCTTCCGATTCGAGTGTACAAGGCATCCGAGTCGTTGATTTCCCCCTTGGATAGATATTCTACAAATACCCTGCGCTTTTGCTAAGAACTTTACAACCATCGTCGTTTGTCGGTTGGTGCATTTCTCTGTGATAACTTTTCTGAGGCCTCTTAACCCTGATTTGGGATAGATTTTTTTGTGGTGTCGCTGGGGCTACTGTATTCAACAGTGTTGGAAATGTCCCGGATTTGTGGAAGGGAGATGATATAATGGGGTGCGTTTTTCTGGGACAACCTTGTCTGCTACATTGATCGATGGTAGAAAAGAAAATATGTGGACCATTGGGCTAGGGGACTCGTCAATCGGTGAGATACTCAGCGCTTGTCTATGTCTTCACCCATCTGAAATTCGCGTTGATTGCAAGTGCTTTTGACTCATGAGGGAGGACCTACGCTCAATGGACGACGGCTAACACCACTTCACAATACCTCAACTCCTTCCGAATATGCAAGAATCAAGCTGGCTCATCCCACGTCAGAATATAACGTTCTGAGAGACCAACGCGTTCTTGGAGTGCTTAGCGTCACCCGAGGTATTCTTACTCTCGCCTAGTTTTGTCTTCCACCTTTTTTGATCTTCACCTAGCCCTTGGAGACTTCTCGTACAAACTTCCATCAGCATATTCTAAGCACCTTTTCTCAAAAGTGCGCTCGGAACAAGGTGATTACCCTGTCCACGACGTTTCGGGCGACATTATCTCCCCTCCCTATATCATCGCAACAAGTGACGTGCGCCACATTGACCTGGCTTCCATACGCCACAAGGATCCCATCCTTCTGCTCTACACGGATGGTGTAAACAACATAATAGAGGGCCGCTTCCTCTTCCGCAAGGATGATCCAAGCAAAGCTGAACCCGCAGCGGTACTGGGCGCATTACTTTCCGATCATGTCGACTCAACGTTTTTGGAAAATGTGTTTGATCACGAGGTCGAATCCAGATGGAATGTAGATGGAAACCGAGCGGTAGAAATTCTTGGGAATCTGCTTGGTGGGCGTGACGCCGTTAAAATGAAGCAAATCACCACTCCTGCACTTCTGAGCACTACTGGAGAAAGTGATTTGTATGTTGATGATACCACCATTGTATTTTGTCCGTTGGACTTCAGTTTACACCAATGATACCTTCGATATGCAATCGAAATTTTTATATCCGAGTAATTTTGCGTAGTAGAACTGCTATATGTTCCGAAGGGTTATGAATCTGATCGAAATCTGATAAGCGCCCAATCCAAAGCGGCGGGTGGTACTGCTAGGTGCTTGCTGCACATTATAGAGCACTGCTTTCAGTCCCTTGGTTCCCACTGTCCTCCCCTCAGCTCATTGCGTGCCTGCTGGTGAAATAGAATACTCCTTTTTGTTGACACAACCAAATGTGCTTGAACGAAATTCAATTGGCATGGAAGACAAACGAAAATCGAGTGGTTTCTTGCAATTGGAAATCCGCTTGGTGCGCGTTCGCACGAACAAGATCATATATGACATTTCATGACCACTAGAGCAAAACATGATTTATAGAATGTGGCGTGGATGTCATCACCATCAATCCTAAGTCGAATGGCTCGTGCTAGCGTTTGTACCAGTACTAGTATATCGCTCATACTCTGCTTCTTCTTCAGCGAACTCGTCCCCAAAAACAGCTTCGAAGGAGAAATTGTTAGTAGTAGTAGTAGTAGGAGTAGGAGTAGGATATCGATTATGGTACGAATTTCGTGAGTTTTCTCGAACTTGGAAGACTTTGATGGCAGAAGGCCACCCAAGCCTCTTAGCGTCGGCGAGGGATGGAGTTTTATGCTGATTGACGAGATCATGATAGCCAGAACGAAGCCATTGAGGAACGTGATATTTTTTTGCGAGCACAACTAGTTCAACACCTGGCATGCCTATTGGGGTGAGCATCTTGATGCAATGGAGTCGTATTTTATGCATCTGCCATAGGTCAGCAAGACCCAGCACAGCGATCCACTCGTCTTTGGACAGCGTGGGCTGCGAGGGAGGAACGTCACTGGTGTGCATTAGACAGTGCTGCTAGTAGATGAAGAGGATAATTTACAGAGGCAAGATGACTTTCATCAGGTTGCGAAAGTCGTCTTTTTTGACTTGATCTAGAGTGATCGGATTATTATCACTTGATCCCTCAACATCAGCGGCAGTTCCTTGTGGTATCATGAACATGTCTGCGAAGACAAGGGAGTTTGAAGTGAGAACGAAACGCGGAACTTTGAATAAGGTGTCCTCTATCTACAAGGGATCGATGAATATTGAGACATTGCAACGTCTGGATGACTTGGAGATCGTACCCGCCTTGAAAACAACAGGCATCACCTGCATGTAATAAACATCATCGGGACTTGGGTGTGACGCTGGCAAGGCCTCCGATACTGGATCTACAGTTGTCGCCATATGTGGTGCAGAACTTGCGCGCGCAAGAATAAGGAAGGGCGAAGAAAGAAAAGAATATACACGTTGTCCAAGATCAAGGCGTATGGGCGTCTATCGATAGAACCTAATATCGAATCCGTATGGATGAATGACAACAAGCGCCGGTTGCCACTCGTGAGTCAAAAGTAGACGAAAAAGCAGCATATCTAGAGTTCATGGTAAAATTTGTTCCAGTTATTTTACGTTGATTTTACGAGCCCTTCGTCGACGTTAACCAAGCGTATCCAGTTGGTATCCAGCTTGCCGTATGCGACCTCACCCAAAGAGTCGATAGGACTTATATAACTGGTGGTGTGTGATCCGAGCCTGAAACTGGCAGGACTAATAAACCAGTTACGTGTGTAATATAAAGAGCTCGAGTTGTTTCTGGTACCAGAGGAGGAGGTAAGTCCAAGGTTTTATTTATTTCATCAGAGGCACTGCCACTGCCGCAAGTTCATTCGGCATCACTCCTTTGTCCTCAACGGTCACCATCAGCGATGGCGACGACAACGGTGCCCCCAATTCATCGGCGTACACCGTCTCCGACAATGACCAACCAGGAAAGGATGTCTTTGAAGAGTGCCCTGTCCTCGTCAGCCACTTCGTTCCAAAATCCCCCTTACAATGCGTCCTCGATACAGACGATGACTGCGCCTGTAACGACTACTCAGGAGATTCGTATTCTTACGGTAACAGAGGAGACTCTGAGAGTCGAAATGAAACCTTCTGAGGCTAGGATGCAGCAGGAATCGTATATTGCCCGTGTCATGGCTGGGCCACTGCCCCCTTCACCACCTGCCAGTATCATTGACGATGAGGGCATCGTCTATGAGGAACCTCTACCTATCATCCCCCCGCAACCCACTCCAGCTTCATCTCCTCTGCCGCCACCACGAATGCATCGTTCATCAACCGAGACCAAAGCATCGTCCTTACGCGCAGTTCAGATTGGTTCATCTTCTCCACCTCCCTCTGCCTATCTTCCGTCCCCCTCAGCGTCATCTTTCAATAAGCCTTCTGTTCCTGCTGTTTCCGATGGATATCTACACCCTCCACCGTCTTCTGCAACTCGGGAACGTCCAGCTCGCCGTAACACAACTGGTTCAGCTCCGAAACAACCCTTCCCTGCAACAACTACCAGTAGTGGTGGCGAACTTGAAGAGGACATTCAGCTTTATGAAGAGACAATTAGGCGCGAACGAATGACCAAGCGCGCAAAAATGCAGGCTGAGGCAGAAGCTGCACTGACGCGGAGCAAGTCTGAAGAAAAAGAAATGGTCGCAGTCGGCAACATCATTGGCGAAGGGCACGTCAATTATGTCCTAATGTACAACATGCTCACTGGTATCCGTATTGGCGTCTCGCGGTGCCAGGCAAAAATCAAACGCCCAATCACATCCGACGACTTCACTGCGAAACACAAATACGTATTCGACGTCGTGGGAAACGAGCTCACCCCGTCGGCAAAATACGACTTCAAGTTCAAGGACTATGCACCATGGGTTTTTCGGTCTTTGAGGGAAGACTACTTCCATCTAGATCCGGCTGATTATCTTCTTTCATTAACGAGCAAGTACATCCTGAGCGAACTTGGCTCGCCAGGCAAATCCGGCTCATTCTTCTACTTCTCTCGTGACTATCGCTTCATCATCAAGACCATCCACCATGCCGAACATAAATATCTCCTGCGAATCCTTCCCGAATACTACGAACACGTGAAAGCGAACCCACATACTCTCCTCTCACGCTTCTACGGTCTGCATCGAGTGAAGCTACCCCGTGGCAGAAAAATTCATTTTGTGATCATGAACAACATCTTCCCACCTCACAGGGACATTCATGAGACCTATGACCTAAAGGGCAGCACTGTTGGCCGAGAATATCCTGAAGAGAAGGCACAGAAAAATCCACGTGCAGTACTCAAGGACCTCAACTGGATTAATCGTGGCCGCAGTCTCGAGTTTGGCCCGGAGAAGCGGGCACTGCTTGCTGAGCAGCTGAGACGGGACTCGGCGTTCTTGAAGCAGGTCAATGTTATGGATTATAGTTTGTTGGTTGGCATCCACAACATGCAAAGAGGGAACCGCGATAACGTTCGAAGGAATACTTTGAAAGTGTTTTCGGCAAGTATCTGTGTATGCTTCCTTTCGGATGTTGTTTATCTCATAAGTTGTACACAGATTCCACATACACCGCATCGGAGAAAAGCCATGGGACACTCGCGCTCGCTTTCTTCACAAGGCTCTCCTGAAGCAATTGCCATGCGTCATGCACTCTATCGAACATCCGGTCATGTTGACGCTGTCGAACTCCCTGATGCAACCGACGTACCACCACCACCCCCGCCACCGCAGCCGACCACACAAGATCCCTCCATTCCAAATGGCGATTGCTTACCTTCACAACAACAACAACAACAACAACAACGATCATTCCAATCTTCCTCTTCCACATACCCACCAAACGCAGCAACCTCATCATCTCAACCACACCCCCATCGGCGGGAGTGGTGCCATCGAGATAAAGGCAAAGAACGTGAAAAGGAAAAGGATTTGGTGGACCATTTTGTTGATCGACAACATTTCATGTTCTATCAGGACGAAGGAGGTTTGCGGGCGACTGATGAAAATAATGACGATATAAACGTCATATATTATGTGGGCGTGATTGACATCCTAACACCCTATGGTGCGAAGAAGAAGTTGGAGAACTTTTGGAAGGGGTTGAGCGCGGATAGGGTCAGTCCATCAAGTCCGACTTTCGTATTGTTTCTAAAGCTGACAGTATTTCGTTTTTGAATAGCACAAAATAAGCCCGGTACCTCCAGCTGAATACGCTGGACGATTTCTGGCGTTTATGAGAGCCATCATGCGGGGTGGCGAGGGAGGTACGAGATTTAAAGCCGAATAGGCCATTTTTCCTTTCCCTTCCTCTCTCTCCCTCTCTCTGCCTTTGTACATCCTTTCTCTTCACCTCCACTCATCCCACTTTCGCCCTTATCGTCTTTGTCCTGATATCGGCCACACGCTCATTTTATCTCCCCTCACCATGGTCTTTTTCTTCGACGTACTTATGAAGCAATCATCACTTCTATGTTATATTTCGGATAGACCTTCACCTTGACATTGACACACACACACATACACACACTCCTTGGGTTTTCTTGTTTCCGTCGTCGTCACGCCTCGCGCGTTGGACGCTCCACGTTCCTTACTGCATCATGCGTATTCATCTCAAACAATTAAGTTGACATCGCTGCGATACCTACACATACATACAACTTCTCCACACATATTCATATTCAGACCTGACATACGTACATACGTTTTATTGCTGTCATTTATCTTCTTTTACAGCTACTTAGGTCTACCCTGGGTCTCCCCTATCTATTTTGCAAGCAACCAGGCTAATTTCCTTTTCCCACTCAGTGACAGCAAACCTCTCGTGTGTGCACCGTCAATTTGGATGACATCCAACTTCAAACTGAAGGTTTACAGTATTTCCCGTCTCCTTCATCCAAATGTCTAGTTCTGATGAACGAATTCTTTCGGAGACGGAGGTGGTCAGTAGTGGCGTATCAAGGGTGGGCAAGATGATTGTATTGGATCAGTAACGTTGCGCCGCGTAAATGGGACACTGACAATTCTGCACGTTCAGCGAGTGAGTACTCGTCCTAAGCATATTAATATTAACATTTCCTTCAATTTCAGTTTCATTTGTAGCGTTGAAGTTGAATGGCAAGTGGTATCCACGATCAGGCCGGGTAGCTAGGCTCAGGGCTGTACAGTACAGTGTATGGATCAGAAAGGAAACTCATCAGCCTAAAGAGTGTGGGCATCATAATACGCCACGTGGACGGAATTGGACGTTCGCCGAAGTTGCTCTGACGTTCTGGCCAACCTCTCGGAAACTTTTTACTGCTTGACATTACCCGATTCAATTCGATCTAAACTAGCGCGTAGAAGGCTCTCTACAACCCCAATTTTAAAGCGATAATTTTTTTCTGTTCAACAAGCTTTTAGGAAACGGCACGAACATCGACGGATATCTTGACATCACTTTCCAAGGAATTTATGGCCTCATGCTCTTCTTCTGGACTCCATATATAAATATCAAATAGTAATATGAACTTGCCAGGCCGGATTCCCAACGACAAGGATGTACTCAAGCTCTCCGATCACCAAGTTCGCAGTGGACGACATCCTCGAAGAAATCTTTCATCATGTTCACCTTCATTCAAACATTGAAACCCCTCACCTCTCTTACTACACCACCACAGGAGCGATATTATCCAGTGTCTGCTCACGATGGCGTTCCATTGTCGTCCGAAAGCCATCTTTTTGGACCCGTGTCTTTATCGCGCCAATATCTCGGCCAGCGAAGGTCCACCAAGCCTTCTGCTACTCAGGTAGCAGCACTTTGCATGTCTACTTTTCCGCTGCAGACGACGTGCCATTCTGGGGACGATTTGACCCCGACGTCATACAGCTGGTCACAGCAGAAAGGGCTCGACTCCAGAGCCTGGTCATCAACTCGCCATACAACCTGCTGCAGGAACTTGTCCATGCATTGACCTCAGACCTTGCTCCTATGCCCATGCTCGAATCACTTGTCATTAAGAGGAGACTCATTTCGCCCGACGGTATCTGCGGGCCCTTCACTTTGAACACCCCGAATTTGAGGCGGCTTCATCTGGACGGCGTTATTATGTGTCCTCGCCGTAATTTATCTTTGTCCAGGCTGGAGACCGTCAGCCTTGCGAGGACAGACATGTCCATTTTGGACATGCTACGACTTTTATCGTATCCTTCCACTTCAGAGGCACTACCACTGGTCATGCCCGCCGTCCAACACCTGTCTATCACAGAGACAACATTGAACTTTATGCTCCATCGCCTCTCGTTTAATCCGTTCACCCTTATTTCGATCAAACTCGTCTCACTGCAAGTTCCAGCAGAAGACCTCGAGAAGAGACAGTGTCTCGAAAAACTTCTGTTGATGCTTGTCACGGAAAAGCTTCAGTCTTTAGAGCTTATACATCTCAACGGAGTGGCACTACAAATTGTGCTCAACTCGTTGAAATTGTGTAACGTTTGCGGACTGGTTGTCCTCAGGGTCACACGAAGCTTCGACCTCACGGAAGCCCTGAAGTTGGCTTTCACAAATTCTTTCCCACAGTCGACATTCCCAACAATAGTATGAGGTTATTTACTTATTCTCCATATTTATTCAGGGCAAAGGTTCCCTATGCAGGCAATATGTAGGGACCTCAAAAAAGCCGCGGAAAATACATGCCCCGGAAATAGGGCTTGTTCAGGGTTGGCCTGTCACATCATTTTATGTGCATCCAAACGTAAAATTGACGCAAAATGCCGAAGTGGATCACATTCATTGATGATGCAACAAACATGCCAGTGGAAGACTGAACATACTACACCGCTTGTACGCCGCTCCACATGATACATTTTGCTTAACGTTAAGGAAAAGGAATTTGTTCCAAAAGTATGGTATTTTGCTCCATATTTGGCTGGTTCCTTAGCCCAAGCGAAAAAGACCTTAGTCAAAGAAAAGATTTTGTGGTTCTCTTTGAAAGTTCTGACAAGTGTCCTGAATTTGACCTGAATTGACATTACTCAATAGTTGCCACATAGGCAAAACACAGGCAAAACATGCAGCATTACAAGAAAATTATGTTGGTAAGAAATCATGTACAAAATACATAGAATAAAAATAACAGTTAAACCTGTTGAATGCACAATGCAGTAATACATGGAGAGGACTAATCCTCATAGAGGTCATCATCATTATCATTGGCTGGTGGTGGTGGTGCCTGCGCCTTCTTGCTGCGTGCTGAAAAACAAAGGGATGTTAGTAGACGGGATTGGACGTGTCATTTAAGATACACACTTTTACGAGCGGGCGCAGCGCGTTTCCGCGCAGCGGCGGCTTTCTTTTTGCCAGCCCGTTTTTCCAACGCATGATCTTCTTCGCCTTGTGCACGGTATTCATCTAGGATCTAGAAACGGCGATCAGAAATTGGAATCTGAATAAGAGATGTGGTTACTTTTTCAAACTCGTCTAGGTCTGAATCGGGCTTATCTTTCGACTTGGCGCTGCGAGCCTGAGGATGACGTTAAAAATGTGCCTCTGAAAAAAAAAAGATTAATCACCCACCTTAGCAAGGATCTCCTGGAATCGTTCGAAAACCTTCGGTTCATGGAGCTTGTCGCGATAGAATTGGAGACCTTCGATAAGTTTCTTGACCGAACGTTCCGATTTATAGGGAAGTAAAGACAAGCAAAAGGCGATATCCCGCCACTGGCGAGGGTCTTCGGTGAAATGGAATCGTTGACAAAGCTTTTCAGCGATGTTCTCTGCTTGTTTTTCCTGAAACGGAACATGAGCGTTGGAAGGATCGAAATCAGGGAAACACGACCTGCCTTCTCAATAAAGGTAAATATGTATTTTAAAGTGCTCTGGAAGGTTTCTTCATCTACAGCGTGAGGACCGGTTGAAAGGTGGCTTATTACTGAAAGAGTCTCAGTCACGATTAAAATTCCAATGTCTACGACTCACCATCTGGCAGGTTGTTATAGATCGCGTTATCCTTAGTTGACAGTTCGGTGAAGAAAAGTTTCGCCAGGTCCGCTATCCGGGGCTCCGGATCCTCCAAACACTTCGCCATCTCACCAAGCTGACCCTTGACTTTAATCATGCCATTGAGGATGAGATGGGTGAGGACCATCAGCGTGTTCTTCTTAACGATGAGATCCTTGTCTGAGAGACCCTTGTATAACTCGTTTGAGTTCTCGTCGATAATGCTGCTGAATGAGACCGCTACATCTCCCAGGGCGATGACGATATTGCTGCGGATATCCGCGTCGCGTGAAGTTTCCAGAATCTTGAAAAGCAACGTATGATGTTCATCACAAAATTGTGAGCTAACACAAAGGAATTTGCTGAAGGAAAGTGTAGCTGCGGCACGTAAGGTTTGATTCTTTTTTTTTGGAAAGAGTGTCAATATATAACGTCAACTCGATAAGCAAGAGACAGAACCTTGAATTTATGAGGACTGCCACTTATGTGAACGAGCATAGGTCCGTAGATCGCCAGCAGTGAGTGCTCTCCATAAAGAAGTTCTGTTTCCCGAACGGCAGCAATTCGTTCGCCGATCTCATCCTCAGCGTTGCCGGCAACTTGGTCAAGTTCATCCCCTTCTTTGGATGCCTGATTCCCACCATTCTTGGCGGCAGCTTGCTTCTCAACTGCGATATATGGCAAATTGTCAGTGAAGGTTAAACACTCTCAATCGAGAGTTTGCTCACTGGTCTGCTTTTCGTCCTTCTGCCGCTTCCACTCTCTCTCTACCAATTCTAGGAACACAATCTGTTTGATTGCCACATGGCCAACGACGAAGAGAAGTTGGCTCAATTCAAATGCCTCGCCTAAGTCTGAACTTGGATCGTCGCTTTGCGTGGCTTCTGGCATATTTGTTGTGTCGTCCGAACCACGGGGCAAGTCCTCAGCCTGATCCTCGTCCATTGCCTCAGGTTCGGGTTGCGACTCGGGATTTATCTTTGGTTTTCGATCCTGGTTAAAGGCCCTTCGCGTGAGGTTCTTGATAATTTCATTGCATAGGATATCAGGATGCTCTCCGAGGGCATAGATGGCGTTAATGGCTTGTTCCGCAAGACCAAACCAGTCCTTCAAGCGACAAGGAGTCTCAATCGTCTCCTGCAGCTTTCGAAAGATGAGGTGGTCCATCGCTAAGCGCTGGGTTTTGTCGAGGAACGAGCCTATGAACAAGGTTTCTTTCTTATCTATAGCACAAGACGAACGAGTCTCACCTTTAACCTTTTTTGCACTTCCGTTCAACCGCTGTAGTGCAACGCACGTATACCTCGCAAGTGTGAGGTCCGCCTTTTGGGGAAAAGAGTTAGACGAGCCTTAATGGAGACAAACTACTTGTCTTACCTTTCCTAAAGGTCCCAGACCTGTTTTGAGCATAGTTTCGACACGATCACTCAGTACACTTCGTTTACCAAGAGCGAGCATTCCGAGAATCGCAATCGCTCCACGGCGTTGAGCTTTAGGCAGCTGTTTGTTTGTGCCTGTAGAAGCAATTCGTCAAAAAGGATAAAATCGATGACATATTACTCACTATAAACTTGCCAAAGCTTGGACAGTATGTCGGGGTGGATTTGATTCTCATCCATCATTATACGCATCATTTCTTCCAAGCTTGTTAACTCAGCCAAAGTAGCATCGTAGGTCAACCTAGACTATGGTCAAAAACGCAACAAAAGAAGACGATGAATTAGGCATACTCAATCATATTCTTCGCAATACGGTTGACTTGTTCCTTGGGCGTGAGGTCAGGAAGTGGATCGAAATAAATATTTTGATAGCACTCTAAAAGTCTCGAACGAATCCCTTTGAGCTCATTGCTATCTTCAGTTGTTGAGGATGTGTTATTGTCCTTGTACCAGATGAGATGGATCATTTTCTTGATTCCAACCTAGAAAGCAGCCTCAGAAACAAAACACGTATAAAGCGAAAGTAACACTTTACTTTGGCGGTCTCGAAGTGGTATTCATGCGCAACGCGGAAGAAATCAATGGCTGTGATGACTTCCGCCTTATTTGTAGAGCCCAGGAGGGCGCAGATAACCTCCATGGAACCTTCAATTTGTCGAATAAAATTGAGCGCCTCGGCATAGTATCTCTTCCTGAGCTTAAGCTGGAGGTGTTTGCTTTCTTCTAACGCAGCAAGAGCTTCCTGTTCACTTGTGAGGGCTGCGACATCCAGCTGCGACTTTCGCGGAGCAAGTTTTGAAGGCTTGCGTTTTTGAGAGGTTGATGGCTCGCCATCGTCCCCATCCACTGTCATCGGTTCTTCGTCTTCTGTGTCGTCCGCTTGAGTGCTTCTTTGCCCTTGCTCCCCATCATCGTCAATATCCATTTCATTGTCGTCCTGGGATCTGATCTCGACGTTAGTGATAAACAAAATTGGGTATAGTAAACGTTCGACCTTTGATTTGAGGTAGCTCCTTCGGCTCGTCCACTGTTCTCTTCATCGTTCGCGTCCGTATCCCCTTCGTTCCTCTCGACAACCTTTCCTATCTTGTCTTCGACTTCTGCCAGTTCCTTTTTGACCGCTTCGTATTCGGCTTCAAACACGCTCTGTTCTAGAAGCCCGCCCTGGATGAGGCCATACGGATGCGTAAGAAGAAGCTGGTTCAGAAGGGCCACTGCGGCCTTTCGAACCATCGGGACTTTGTCCGACAACGCCGCAACGGCTGCGTCTGTGATTTGAAGACGTTGTTTTGGGAACTTGAACTTTAGTCCGCAAAGCTTGGACAGTACTTGAAGAACTTTGCTTCGAACGTAAGAGTTGAGATCCATGACGCGCGCGATGAGAGGTTCATATAAGTTAGTGATATGTTTTTGTGCCTGGCGTTGAGTGTCGCCCTCCCCAGAATTCGCTAGCTCGGTGATAATGTGTCCTATGACTTCCACGAGGGCGATACGCATTGGATATGACTGCGATTATGAAGATTTGTTACATATAATGCCTGCAATACACAGAAAAGCTTACCTCAGAATCCAGTTGTTCAAGAAGCAAGCTCAGCTGCTTCAAGATAGACCGCGGCGCGAGCTCTGCAAATTTGACAAGAAACCTGCCGAATACTCTCGGCTCTTTCTGTTCGTTCATGTTGCTGCTGAAGGCTTTCCCCGCAATTTCACGGAGAACCTCGTCACCGAGTTGGGCGTGATCGAACTCGTTCGCGAGGACTGACAAACACTCGGCCATTGGCTCCGCCAGGTGCTCGAAAAATTGAAGGTGCTGCATGATTGTAACGTGGGCTCCCATTGCATGCCCATGATGCTTAACAGCCAGGCAGATGATTTTGATGACGCCAGCTTTGATTTCGTCCGACTTCATGTACTGTTCGTTTTCTGTGATGCGGTATGCGGGGCGGGTCATGCACCTAATGAGATTGAGACATGATGAAGGATCAGAAAGGCGCAGAGAGTCGACGAAGTAAAGGGACAGACGTGATGAATGCGTCTCTCTCAGCCGTCACTGTCCATATTCTTTGAGATTGGAGGCGAAGGACCTTACAGATCAACGCCAGTGTAGGTGGTATCTGATCAATCCAAGTCCACGAATCATCCTTCTTATTCGCGGCGCTCCTAGACCCCTTTCCACCTGCCTTCCCTCCTCGCCCTTTGCGACCTTTCGGTGCTGGCACGCTTTGTCCGTTCTCATCCTCCGGTTGTTTAATTTTTTCTGTGGCGGAAACGAACCATAGAAGAAGGAATCCAAAGCGTTCTAGTGGTTCTTTGCGCGACATGTATCCCTGTTGATCTCCTCTATCAATATCTCGTGTCGTAGCGTCCAGTTCTGCCTGTAGACCAGAAGAAACAGAGTCCAGTAATTTGCTCATGATCTGCCCCGAGACGTCTTTGGAGTGTTTCAATAAACTTCGGTATACGTCGAAAACTTCTGAGTCTAATATTGCATCACTAGATTCTGCAACAGCCTCAACAGCGGCTGTAAACGAGATGAGAATCAACAAAGAGAGCGGATGACAACACAACTGACCTTCCAAAAGTCGCTCAGCATCTTCGTCTGCTGGGTTATGCTCGTGTTCTATCTGGTAGTCTTCGTTGTCCAGAAAAGCTACGATCTCGTCCTGAAGATCGAAGCT
>JABAJW010018009.1:0-21026 GCA_018855395.1 Arthromyces matolae
AAAATATCACGCTGTGACGTCCGCTTGTCATAAGCAGGTCCACAAGCGGCGCTTAGCCTGCGTCGTGAGCTCTACTAATGCCATCGGCGAACTTGTGGCGAACGATCTCCATCAATTTGATCTCCGACGCATATGAGTCCGACCACAGTCATCTAGATCTCCTAACAAGCATGTCTATGGCCACTGGCCATGAGAGAACACCACTCAGAAAACCTTCTTCGGTGCAAAATTGGAACGACCGCCTTCCTTTAGAAATCCTCGAACAAATTTTCATCCGCGTTGTGGATTCCAACATAAAGATCAATTTGCCCCCTAAACTGACAGAGCAACCCTGGGTACTTGGACGAGTATGTAGCAGCTGGAGACGGACATCTCGCTCAATTCCGAAATTCTGGAAAACAGACATCGAATTCAATCAAAACCCACCTGACAAGCCCACCTATCCCCTCTAATAAGAGGGGTGTACACGGGGGTATATACACGTCTAAGTAGAGTGAAATATGTTAGTTCTCTATGATACGTAGATTTACTGGATAATGTAGCACTTACTTTGCGAAATTTTAGTGACTTCAGGTACAATTTCGCAGTCAACATCATGAATGATGAGCAACCATCTGTCAACGCTGTGTAGTGCGTTGATCAACGCCATCAATCCCGGTCCTCATCATCCCTCCATACTGCTCGCTGTCCCGCACGACGAGCACGAATATTCCCCTCGAAAATACTGAAAAAAATGAAAATTATGTTTATAATATTGCCACGTCAGGTACCGGCTACTTCGGCTCCTCGATCCTAATTGTTCCAGACCTCGTCTATCAGAGGCCATCATCACATCATTCCTGATGAACTTGATTGTTGTGATGGATGTTGTTAGAACCTTTGTGCTCGTCGTCGTCGACAACGAGCTCACTCCTGCACTCAATTCTACCCGAAAATTGCGCAAAAAATTTGGAAAAAAAGGTATAATATTTCATAGGAAGGCATTTGACAGGATCTCAACTATATCTGCTAAATTACTCTATTTTCCAGAGGACATGTCGCATTTGAGAAGTGCAATTATGCAGCATTGTATCCACAAATACGAGAGCTTGGATGTCCCTGTCTTCGAAGGATATCAGTTCAGTCATTGAAAGTCTAGACTTCATCACATGCAATGTTGACGCAACTTACAAGATCAATCCAAATCATCATCCGAATCAATGATTTCCGCACTTCTTTGCATAGGTGGCATTTGACTCCGAACCTTGGCTGCTTTGCGTGCTTTCTTCGTGGGACAATTGTTCTCTTTGTCTATCTCATCCTCTCGCTGCTCCTCTCCGTCGTCTTCCTCTCTCTGACGTCTCTTTTGAGGACCTCTTGGAATCCCGGCATCAGCTCTTTTCTTCCTTTGCTTTGGTGCTGTCTCGCCACTCGCAAGCTTTTCATGCCTCTCCTTCATGTGATCGTCCCTTTGCTGGCGCGTTAGTTTAACCCACTTGCATTCACCAGATACCAGAGCATCGCGAAGCATTCGAGCGTCCTCCATGGTAGTAATCTTGGCTGGACTTCGAAACTGGAGCCCCACAGGCCAACCTCGTATGATAACCGAATGTCGCTCAACAACATTCACGTCATACTTTTCGTAGTGCATGACAACGTTCTGATTTCCAACGATTTTTTCTGCAGGACTCGTTGAGCTGGAAAACACGTTCGAAATGCAACTGGACATACAAAGGCCACCATTGATAAGGTTTACGCATTCAGCGCGCAGTGTTGCCATTGTATCCACGCGTTTACCTGGCATGAAGGTGAGTGGCGTTGATATCTCTCACTGCAAAAACTTACCTCAAGTCTTTGCGCATGCCCACAGCTCAAATTTTCTCAGGAGTTCTGCGGGCGTCATATCAAGAACTTCCGGAATGAATGCAAGTGCGCCGTCTGAATCGACCCATCCTGGAGCAATACTGTCGTGAATGTGTCCTCGGCTCAAGAATGTAAAGGCCACCACGCCGCATCGCTCGAATAGATTCCCAAGCTTTCGTCACACGGTAAGCCCAAGACAGTTTCTCGTGTCAATTGTACTTACTTCTTCCTCCAAGTGAGTCAACCTGGCACGATAATCCAGTGCAGCTGCTCTGTTCGAACATCGTGCGCCCTTCTGCTTCACTTCACGCCTCGCACTGAGTTCATCGCAAAGCTGGTCTTCATCTGTCAAGTCACCGTTTCCGCTGTCTTTTTCGTCCCGGACCATGTTCTGTATCTCGAAGAGGGAATATTTGTCGCCCTCACTTCGATCTTCAAACGTGTGAGTCAGTTTCATGCAATTCCTATACGAGCCACATGCCTTGATTCAAGATGCTTCTTTTCCTTGCCACCTTGGCATTCCAGATATTTGGTCGTCGAGATTTCTTGAGGTTTGTGTTCCCGTCAAGTAATTTACGCGCCTTTTCTACCTTGATATCATGCTTTACAGCTAGTATCTGGGCAGTCTTCTCCTTCTCGTCCAAGAACGCCTTCAGGTCGCGCTGCAATGCCTCTTTTCGAGCTTTCTTCTGCAACTGAACGGCCGCTGCTGTCGCCTTTTCTGCATTGCTTTTCTTGGAGCGGTGGATCCGAGGAGCAATGACTGGCTTGTCCGGATGTCGCAACGCATGCGTTGAGGGCAAGTCAGCGTTGGAGATAGGAATGTCGTCGTCCATGGTGGGGTTTTTTTCTGCCACGAAATTGTTTGTTTTCCTCTTCTTCTTCTCTATGAATGCACGTGAAGTTGATTTTTTACAGGTATTTAAAGCCCGCAAACCATTTCTTCGGTTCAGACTTTGCATCCCAATTCCAACCAGACTCCAAGCACGCAGGACAATGAAGGCAGACCCCAAGCTCAAGTTCATAGGTGTGTTTACAATGTCAGTTCTGGTGTCTCTAACTGAATCTTCACCAGACATTGCCGTGCGCACTCCTTCTGACTTGCTCTCCTATCCAAGCTCTGGAAGTTCTGATGACTCTCACGTCGTGGACGTCTCTTCTGGGGAAGAGATGCCCATTCCTTTTCCTCTGACTCAACGCTTCGTGGACGTCTCTTCTGAGGAAGAGATGCCTGTTTCTTCTCCTCAGCAACAACAGCTCGCGGATGTATCTTCTCAATCTGCGCCTCAACGTCAAAATTTTGCCAATGTGTCTTCTGCGAGAGATATGACTCCAGCTCGTCGTCGACGTGTCGTCGACATTTCTTCCGATGAACAGACACCGATGCCTCCTGTTCATAGCACCTACCGTGAACGAATAAAGGTGAAAACAAACATATATATGAGCACGTCTTTTTACTCACCCTTTTATAGCAACGTCCTTGTGAATTGCTGCAAAAGTTGCCGCAAAAGCCAAACTTTTTGCCAGCGGCTCAACCTCTTCGCGCACTCGCATTAAGCGCGATGATGCATACTATGTGGTGACTTGCGGTGAACATCCTGGTGTCTATCAGGGTCGGTAAGCAGTATGATCTTTGATTGATTAATTTTTGGTGAATTTCTCCTATCTAGTGGCCGCGCTAATCATGCCGTTGGTGACTACATTGTGATTCGCGGAGCCATTGATAAGTTCAAGACAAAGGAAGAGGCCAATGACTTTTTTGTCGAGTCTTACATGAACCGCGATGTCATGCGTATTGAGTAGTTAGTCAATTTTTGCGGTATTCTAGTTCTTAAGTTTTCGAATGAAATAAAGGCATAGATTTTGAATGACTACATATGAAGAGTGAACAATGTCAACGTTTTCTAGTAACATGGGCTAGTGGAAGGACCTCAATTCTTCGACCGTGCTATACAATTTGAGGTCTTCCTTCCAGTGTGTAGCCTTCAAAGCACATATCCTTGCGTATTCTTTGGGATCCTCCTTTCGAAGCTGTGATTCTGTGCGGAAACCATTGGTAACGTAACGAAGCAATCCACCTCCGCAATATAAAGTAAAGGAGACGCGCTGTTCGCCTTCGCCAATTGGGAGGTTTCCGTGAACAAGGGTTGCAGAGGGTATTAAAATAAGAGCACCAGGTGGAAACTCGATCACAAGTTTCAAGTCAGGGAGCACAAGGTGGCCGCCTTTCTTGGGGTCGAAGGAACCCAAAGCGTGTATGGCACACCATCCAATTGCTGCGTTCATACAATCACGATGGGATTTTGTGACGACCCTTCCTCCGAAGTTGAACGCCGCGCAGGGGAAGATGCTCTTCTGAAACAACTTTCGAAGATATGAGAGGCGCTGAAAAAGAGGAGTGAGATGATCAGAGATGTGTTTGTAGAGTCTTGGTGCGAAGAGGTTGAGGGCCCCTGGAAGGTCAGTTAGCATTGAAATAATCGAACGTTGATTCAGTTGCTGAACGCACCATCTGCAAAATTAGCCATTCTCATGACGTCGGGATTTTTCAAAAGGCGTTCTATCATTTGGGCATGTGCGCCACCTGAAAGGTTGGTCGGATACAATGCACCAAATCCCAATGTTGACCCAACGTTAACGGCTGGAAAGTTTCCTCGGCAGTGGATCGACTCTTCGTCTGTAAATCCAGAGTGTTTGCCTTCCTTCATGATGGCCTCGAATGCACGTTGCTGGGACTCCGCATAACTTGTGTTCTTGGGCTGGCCCACAAGAACCGCGAAAATGCGACCCTCCTTGCATCGAAGGGGTTTCGCGTCACTGAGAGAGATTATTGATCAGTTACAATGCCAAAATCCTGCAATAAAGGTGAACATACTATCCGTTCCACTCAATGAGCTGATAACCATCATCCAAAAGAGCTTGAAGGGAATTGAAGTAAACGCCTTTGCCCGGCCTCTTACTTTTCCCAATATACCCAGAACTATCGGCAGGGAGAGCTTCAACGTTCAACTGAGTATTGACAGCGGAAGCATCCTCAACATGAGTTTTGATTGTTTTATTGCGAGGTGCGTGAAAGCCCAAACCTAACGTTTGGGCTTTCAATGCCTGTTTTTTTGCGCGTTTTGCATGACCGCGTGCATTAGGTCCTTGAAAGGTATCAATGCGGCTGTGAACTTCATTATCAACACTGCGTACAGAGCCAGCTTGAGATGGATCCAGAACAGGGGGAGCACATTGAGATTGAGGTAAGTCGGCAGATGATTCAGAGGCCCAGAAATGCAATGCATCTTGATCAATGGGTGTCGAAGACAGGTGCACATCATCTTCCAATCTTTCATCTAAAGTCACAATAGCCTCCTTAATAGCTTCTCCCAGATCAAATGTAGGATTTTCGATGGGCTCATATGTGAATGGTGAGAATGTTATGCCCGATCTCGTCTGCAGTAGCGTTAACATCAGCCAAGCTGGTGAGGCGCGCTACTGACCTTTCGGGGCATCTGTGCCGTTATATTATAATCTATAAGGCGTGTCAGCCTGGATTCCCCGACGAACATTAGTCTTCTGTATTTTCTACCAGATCTATGCGGCAGTAGGCTCTCGTACTCGGACCTGGTTTAGTCCTGGAGTACGAGAACCTACTGCCACATAGATTTGGCAGAAAATGCAGAGAAAATATTCAAATTTCGACGATTACTTACCTTCTGAATTTTTTCGCTTCATCTTTTGAGGGCTAGATTTAAGGCCAGATGCAACGCGATCTTGAAGTTGAAAGTTTTAGAGTTCTGAGCCTATCAGTTCATCACGTGGCCGTGCTGTTAATGTCATTGTTTACTCAGTTTAACTGATCATGGTGACCAGTCAAAACCGCACGACATCCAATTCGAAGAAGATACACGCGTTTTCAACTAAATCGACGCCCACTGGACGGATTTCCCAGCGGAAGACGTTGAACCAGAGAGGAATAGAGCAGTCCATAGCTAAATCCAATGCCCAACGCCGTCTTTACCAAGGTCTGTGATTGAACAAGACACAGATTGCATACTAACTCATTGACAGCAAATGTGGTACTAAATCCCACGGACGTTCCGGACTCGTTTTAGGTGGAAACACCAGATGAGGACAACGACTATATGGATTTGGACGTCGACGATGTTCTGGAGGGGAGAGTGTCCATGGACATGAGCCATGCTGGAGGAGAACTTGGACAGATTGTGGACGATATTTTGAACGAGAAATCAAGGCAAGTTTTAACCCACTGCATGTTTTGACAACACCGACCTTTCGCAGGAACAGGACACGTCGAAAAGATAATCGAACTAGACGCAACCGCGTAAAGAACCGCGTTGAACAATTTGACGCGCAGATGGAGGGAATGGTCCGTGCATATATGGCATGGAACGCAGAAGTTGGCAACTGCGCCATGGAATCAGCCCCAAGAACAACATCCACGGAACCGGCAGAAGGAAGTATGAAAGTCCATGTCATGGATATATTCAGTGAGTTCACTTTGAATGCAACTGCCAATATCTCAACCTAAGCTGTATTAGATTCCTATTCCTTTCACATGGATTTTATTGCCTCAGACGCAAACATCCTCGCAGCTCAGCTTCGACATGGACTACTTCCTACTGCACCGTCGCGACCGACATTCACGTTTTCAATCCGCGTAGTAGAGTTTTACCGACTTGCTCATCTTCGCAGCCCGCACTTCACAATCCAACCTTTTGTCAAAACCCTCTGCGACGCGCATCGCATTCCCTTTCGACCATATCTTTCGGAGCAATTCTCGATCGCCTTTGACGTTTACCTGTCGATCCGAGCTAAAGTCTCAATGGAAGTAGACAAGGCGTTAATTCGAAATCTTCCAAAATGGCGCCTCAAGAATGCGTGCTCAGCTTGCACGTACAAACTCCAGCACGAACCTGACCTTACGTTCAAGATGTTATTCACAATGGACGGCAACAATTCATTGAAGAGGCTTCGTAATGCCCATAAGTCGCCACCTGTGGAAGAGGGCTCGCAGCCGTCACTTGGACCATCAAACAAACGCCATGATCCACGCAGTGTCCCTGGGGATAGGTACCTAACCAGAGACAAAGTCGACCGCTGGGCAAGATCAGAGCTGGCAAATCACTTAGCACCACACGCACCGCAGCTGGACGAGGATAACCCATGCGAAAGTCGTTGGACGAACATGATGGACGACGTGACAGCAAAAATGTGGGGAATCTTTGATGAGACGGGGGTGTTTTTGGCCTTGTGCAGACATGGGTTTAGTTTGGTCATCGCAGATATGGTTGCCAGTGGCGAATTGTATGTGGACTTCCTCCAAAAGTTTTTATCATCAACTCACATTATTCTAGATCTAAATATCCATTAGCAGTGATAGCGGCACTATTGGAGGCGTTTGGAGAGGACCTCGCGGGGGGCTACGACATCGGCTGCAAGTTCAAGACCACGCTTGCTAAAAGCGCATTAGGTCCTCTTGCCGCACAGCTGAAGTTCAAGTCGCTAGTTGGATCTTTTCACGGTCACGCCCACAATCGACTTTGCCAGCTATCTCACCTTGCAACGTATGTCAAAGGCCTAGGCTTGGAGGATTTAGAGGGCTGCGAGCGTTTTTTTTTGAAGTCCAACGCACTTGCTCCCTCAGTCCGCTACACTAGCGTTTTCCACAGGAAACAGAAAATTCTGGAATACCTGGAGCATTCAGATGCATTCGAAACGCAATACAGCCTCAGTAAGTATATTTTGCCACATTGTTGCCATTTGCTAACAAATTTTGAAGGTACATTCCTCGTAAACAACTATCAACAATCTCTCGAAATATTGGATGGCGAAGATGCGCTTCATACCGCCATGACGCAGCAAGGGATTGCGGGGGTTGAGGTGTTCCATCGGTGGTTAGAGGAGGAGCGTTCCTATTTGTGTTCATTGGCAAAGGAGCCTATCGAGGAAACATTGGAGATGGACTACTACCAGAAGCTGGTGAATTTGTATGCTACGCGGTGCGTTTTCAAATTATCATTTTTTTTGACACTCAATTCTTTCATTCAGGGAACAACTTGACAAAATCAAAGGGAATTGGATCAGTTTTGAATCGCAAGACGGGGCCCCCAAGCCTTCAGGGTCCAAACGCCAGCGA
Organism: Arthromyces matolae; assembly: GCA_018855395.1. Classification (NCBI taxonomy): domain Eukaryota; kingdom Fungi; phylum Basidiomycota; class Agaricomycetes; order Agaricales; family Lyophyllaceae; genus Arthromyces; species Arthromyces matolae. The sequence goes on from JABAJW010018009.1 coordinate 7,988, forward strand.
AGGCCTGACACGACGGCCCGCCACCTGCAGGAGAATTACGACAACGCACTCGAAGCAGTCCATGCACTGGAACTCAAACTCAAGATTTTGATGCGTTGGACGCCCAATGACATTGATTGGAAGCGAGCTGCAACTATGGTTGCACAACGACGGTACCGGCGATGTCTCGACGAACTGGAGCGCCTAGTTGTCTCACAAATGTTTGAGTTGACCAAAATGAACATGTCGCAAACAGGTGAGATTTTGTTTCTGTCATTACATTCCTCAGTTAAACGAATGGAACAGGCTACAAGCTTCGAAGGCACATCGGTCAAGCCCTTCAAACTCGATCTCACGCCATTCGCAATGCCCTCACTCATTACAACGCCGCCGCCGCCCTATTATCTCCTCCACGACCTTCAATCTCATGGAATCAGGTGGTCGAGTACGCGTTCCTTGCCGACTTCGACCTTCTCCGCGACTGTCGCGAGGATATCAGTACACGAGAGTGGGCGCGACCAGCTGCCAGACTGCTCATGGATCAATACTTCAAGATAGAGCGCGCCCGCGAAGAAATCCAACGACTCAACATCGAAATTAAACGCGTTATCACGCACATGAGAGATGAAGAATTGTACTTGTCAGCAAAGGAGCAGGAAGCAGCACTTCAAGATCCTGCTCTTTCGTGGCAAATCCGACGGTATCGAGACGAACGAACGCGCTTCTACGACATCCATCGCCGACGCTTCAAAAAACTGGCGGCCAATCCTCGTTTTACCGGATCTATCCTTCCTGGAACTCCCATCGACACATCTCTCATCGCACTTAATTCGAGGATGGGGACCACACCAGTTTGTGCTTCAGTTGAGGATAAAGATGACAGTGAGGAGGAGGAGGATGAAGAAGGTGAAGAAGGCGAAGAGGAGGATGTGAAGGAGATTTCTGATGCACTAGAAATACTGAATTCTGCTTAGTTGTATTATGCCTTTTTTTTCAAAATTTTTTGCGCAATTTTCGGGTAGAATTGAGTGCAGGAGTGAGCTCGTTGTCGACGACGACGAGCACGAAGGTTCTAACAACATCCATCACAACAATCAAGTTCATCAGGAATGATGTGATGATGGCCTCTGATAGACGAGGTCTGGAACAATTAGGATCGAGGAGCCGAAGTAGCCGGTACCTGACGTGGCAATATTATAAACTTCTGTGCAGCGTTTGAAGCGGACTTTGAATCCAACTGAATGGGAAGCCGTCGGCTCCGCCTTCCAGGTCTGAGACCTGCCGTCGGGTTTAGCCGCGCATTCTTTTTTTTGATCGTGTTGATCGGACCTGGGGCCGAGCACGAAATCATCAATCTACCTTTTTTCCACTTTAAACACACACTCCGCGTTCCCGTTCCCTTCAACTTTTTAATCTCTCTTTTGGGGGTTGGGTGTGGGCACCGGCGCCGGCGGCGGAGGGACATGCTTTTTCCCCCTCTCTTTCCTTTTCTTCATTTTTTTTTTCTTCCCCTCCCTCTCCCGCGGAGGATTTTCTCTCCTTTTGTTCTTCTTCTGTTGAGTGTGGCGTTGGTGGGGGTGGGGGAAGGGCGCGCTTTTCCCAAAAAAATCAAAAAGTCTATGGTTGTATTATGTATTTCTGTAGTTAGCAGCGTGTAGTAAATTTTAATAAGAAGGTTCTTGGTGTTCTCCCTCCTTCCTTGCCTTGCCTTGAGGCAGAACCTTTCCCTTCTCTTATTAAGGGCAAGATTTGTTTTCCCCCCTGCCCCCTCTGCTGTTATTACAATCTCCTCCTTTTGCCTTCATCCACCCACGCCCCCCCCCCCTCCCCTCGAAAGAGAATGGATGTTGCTTTTGAGCCTGAGTCTTCCTCCTTCTCTGCTCTGATCAACTCCGTCTGGGAAAACAGGTCAATGGAGTGGACTGCGACGGATCAGGACGCACTCTTTGAGGATTTTGTTGGTCAAGACACAGCGCTCTTCGGATTCGACGCAGACATCATCCCTGTCGACGACTTTATTTGGCCGCCGACGCCCTGCACCACCCCCGCTCTTCCCATGGCGATTGAGATTGATGTTGTGGACGCTGATGATTCCGGACGTCCCCAATCCAAATATCAGTCTGCCATTGGAGCCACCATCATCGAAATGGAACACGAACCTGTCCTCTTCGATTTCAATCCCCTCATCATCCCCAATCCTGTGCCTGGCCTTCATCCCGGTGGGTCCACGATGATCTATCGTGACATGTTGTGGATTCCCGCCTGTGCCCCAGCTCAGACGGTACAAATTCCGATGTAAGACTCGAATGAATTTTAGAATTTTTGATTTTGAACCTCACTTCACTTGAAAACCTTTACACAGTCAAATTCTCGTGACGCCTTTGTGCGCGTCTGCTCCCGTCTTTGTTCCGCAACCCGAAATTTTCATGGGCGATGTAAGAGATAACCACCCATTATATGTGGGATGAGCATGTCATCTTACTGCCCGTCGATAGGTCGACAAAGCAGACTCACCCTGGTGGCGCATGCAAGTGAGTTATAGAGATCCTGCACTCAGGTATAGCACTCACCAGAGAAACTGAAGGTGATCGAACTCGAGCTGCTTGAACCCAAGTTCAAGCAGCCCTACGTCATCTTCTTTTGGAACGCCGGCGACGATAAAAAAAAATCACGCCTCCCTATCAACAGAGCTGTTGGACGTGGGTGTGGGCAGGCGACAACGACAACGGTGTGGCGCGGTGACTTGGTCGTCGGTAAATGCGAAAGTCGAGAGGATCCGTTTGCAACAATGGGGAACATAACCCCGCAGGTGGACTATGCACCAATTTTTAACTGGTTTAGTAGTATATAGGCCGCCTCTTTGTTTTTTTTGGGGGGGTGTCTTGAAATAAAATAGTCGTCGGGTCGGTACATAAGCAGATAACATACTATTGAGGCAAGCGGCGTCTTTATCGAATCGAAGCGAAAGAATCACGGCACAGTAGGCACGCACCCCAATAGAGCATCCGGAAGACCGCCTTTAAATAGAGTTATCAGCTTGTGGGGCAACTGTGACTTTCTTTTTTCTTTTTACTTGCTCAGATCAAAGATCGAGCCGAACACATTATGGGAGGCGGAAGACGTAAGGAGCCTGCAGGCAAATGGTTTAAATAGAGAGACAGACACATACCAAGACAGGTCAAATGGCCACCACCGGACCGTTTCTTAGAACTGATAGCTCCCACTGTCTTGGGGCTGGCCTGGTTGTTCATCTGCTTACTAGGCCAGCAGAAGATAGCGGCTGCGAACGGGCCCTTCCCAGCTTGCAACGACTCAGAGAATTCAATCCCCCTCCCGGTGCGCTTTCTCTCCCAAGAATTCAGGAACTCGACCGCGAAGAACAGTCTGAGCCAGTTGGACCATGCATTCCTTCAATGGAAGTACCTCAGAGCCCAGCAGCGAGGGTAGCATCAAAAGCCCTCCGGACAGCGTACGAACGTGCTGTGCGGGAGTTCCTCCAAGGGATGATATGCGACCGCTGCATCTTGTTACGTAGATGTTGCGAGAGGAAGATGATGGAGGGTGGCGGTCAAATCTCCTGCAGGTCAGGACCCTACATTATCTTCCCTCCCTCCCCTTATCGTCTATTTAACGTTCTAGGCAATGTTTGAAGGACCGTCGACAGTGCGTTCTGAGCGCGTGGGCGCTCGATCAGAAAGCACAGAAAAGCAGAAACCGTCTGATGCCGATGTACCAGAAGATCCGTGGTGATGACCACAGTTTCGCCATCGCGCAACTTGATATGCCTGGCTACATGGGCGAACAATATCAGCGGAGGATGGAGCCTCGATACGTAGGGCCACGTTATTGGGTGCTCGCCAGGGGCAAGAGGGACACTTCGATGGAGAAACAGTATTATAAGGAATTGGTAGCTGCGTTCGGGCGATATCTGCGCTGCATGCGCTGCCGCGGTAAGTATGAAGGGAGCAGGATTGACATGTGTACCAAAGTCGTTTCCAATGGCTATGTTGTCTGCAGGTCAGAATCCCACTGACAAGAACCATCGCTCGCCCTACTTACCATTCGCAGGAATTGTCTTGCAGATCACCATCTCTGCGCGTGGCCGGAGCAAATCAGAACGAAGCTCGTTGCCTGGTTCTCCAGATATGTTGGCCCTCCTCCGACTTTTAAGACGGTCAACGACTTTCTCTATGACAGGGCTCACTACAGAACAAGCTTTGAGTGTGTCCCGGCCAACGGTGAAGCACTTTATATAAATATCGGGATACCAAGGTAGCGCGACGACGACTACCAGCGTTTGGGGGTCTTTAGAATTGCATCGATGTAATCAGTTACGAGATATATCAATGAGAAGGCGTACTTCTTGACTCGACGGACATAGGTCATACGGCGTCTAAGAGGCATTTGCGTTTTGCATGACGAATAAAAGACAATTTATTCAGAAGATAGCTTAGAAATATACAAGGACCTGGCCCGAAAGAAAGTCGATTCTTGAAGCCGACATCGGAAACCCATTCTCCATTCAACTCAACAACGCGCTTGAATAACACAAGCAATTGTGAGCAGATGTGGACCCTTTCCAACAAGACAGTGATGCTCTTGAAACCCTATATGAGATGCATAGTTGCGTTCACTGATTGAAAACCACTTGCCTGACCATATTCCCCCTCCCCTCCGAAAAGAACTGCATGTAGACAGGCAGAACGGGTTCTGCTTCAGTGACAACTCCCTCACTTGAAACCATCCTTCTGATTTTGAAGCCGATGCTGGTGTCACGAAAAACTCCTGTTTTATTCACTTCAATCCCACAGTGACCAGGAGAGCTGAAACTCGTCGCCGCAATTATTGCAGCCTGTTGTAGACGAAATTTGGGATACTGATGTTCAACGGGACGAATTAAAGCGATGGATGGAGAAAAGGGTGTCTGTCGGAATACCAAGCTGCCCCTCTTCCGAAGAGTCCAGGTCCTGACCTCTCGTTCAGTTCACACTGGGACAGAAGACAAAGTGTTTTCAAAAACTCACCAAAAGTTGTATCACGAGCACGAGCACATCAGGAACACAATTATGAGGCCATAACGTGAGCGAGCAGGTGGTTGACCGACCATTAGCCTCTTCCAGTGTATGTACACAAGAGAGCATATGTGAAGGTAAGGTCCTGAATCCTGTCGTCGTTATTTGAATTTCAAGTTCAACGATCAATGATCTTCATTGTCACGTGACATCAACTTCAGACGAGTTTAGAGTCACTGTTTACGGTTCAACAAAAAACCTTTCGGGAATTACGACGTAACGAATCTTACTCTAATAAACCCTAAAAAATCATAGAATATTATTTCAATCCGTTTTACACATGATACAACCTCAAAAACACTCTAAATATTGAAAAGCAGTCGGGCATACTCCATCTACAGGACAGGAAACCTACTATAAGTCGCACTTTGCGAGATACTCGGCCGCTCGCTGTTCATTCTTCAAGGTGACCTTAGGTGTGTCTTTGTTGAATCTAAGTGCACTTTTCCAGGATGTCGTACTCCTCAGAAGAAATTTTCCATCCTTCAACTTTTTCAAATGTCCTTGGAACCACCGTTCACAATCCTCGGACCAGAAACCTAGATTGATTCCTGCGCTATCCCAAGCAGAAGGCTTTGGCCACCAGGAAAGGTCTGCCGTCTGTGTCGCCTTCATTGGTTGGGCTGGAGGCTGTGTTAGAGGAATGATTATCTGTAAACGGCAAAGTTCCCTACCCGTATCTACCTTGTATACGCCACATATGATATGGATTTCATGTTCAGTGAGAGTGTCATCCCAGTACCCAACACCTGTTTGACTTCGAAGCATCATGCCAGTTTCAAATACATTGTCTGTTGGTCCATCCAAGACATGCTGATACTGGACCACTTCCCGGGCGAGGCGAGAGATGATCCCACCCATGAGAAGTGCAGCACGACCTCTTGGTCCTCGCAGTAACTCATTACGACGCGACAAGTAGACCCCGTAGTCCACCATGTCAGGGTGATATTGTGGTGGGCGATAACCAAGGCCAGAGTGACGATATGGATCAGGAAAAGGAGGAGGGTGAGATGGACCAATTATGCAGGTTTTGAAGGATATTCCTCTGTCCAGTAGATAATGGACGATCCCTACAAAGTCCAAATCGGGCCGACGAAGTATTCCTAAGGTAGCGGCAGCGCTTGTTAACATCACTTCCCATGATACATCGTATTCTGGCCTCTTGCTTTCTTGTGGTCTTATGAAGAAATGTGTGACTCCTTCCATGATTTCTGCACGTATCCTGACCAACAAGTGTTCGTCAGGATGCTGGGTGCGAAGATCATAAAGGGCATCAGGTACGTCATCGATTTTCTGACTGGTGAGAAGCTTGTGGAAAAATATACACATCGACACTTGAGTACTCGTCGGTGGAAGGGGAGCTGGCGCTACAACATCCGGGGACTCTAACCATCGGCCGTTGCCCAGATATTCACGGCACGCACTCCAGGTGATCTTCATGTCAACTGGTGTAGGAAAATCGGGATGTGGGGTTGTAATGATACCGTACCAATGATAACTTCGATCTTCTGCTGCATCCGGGAAGGAGAAAGAATACAATTGGGCTTCTCCTTCACTACCCAGGCCGTGGTTCCGTTCCAGGTCCTCAATAGACGATTGCGGACCCACAGGAAGATGGAATGGTTCGGCAGGTAGTAGCTCAGCCGATGATGGACAGTCTACAGGGGGGCTTAGTTTTATTCGTGTGGTTTCATTTCCGTGGTCGTCCTCGTGGTGTACAGACTGGGCCTGGCTATCGTATTCATTTCGGTGGTGGTCCTCGTGCACGGACTGGGACTGAATTACTTCGTATTCGTGTTCATTTACGTGGTCGTCCTCGTGTACAAACTGGCTATCATCCTCGTCATCAATGTCGCTGCCGTCACCAAAGTCTGTACAAAGGTCCCATTGATCGCGAAAAGCATCGTAGATGCGCTGTTGGCTTCCATAAGCCAACCAGATGTCTTCAACATGTCGACGGCCAACAGGTTTACGAATACGATTGCCATCAACATCCTCCCAGATAAAAACTTGAGCCCCCTTCTTCCCGGGAACTTGTTGCCTTAACGCATGGTTTGCTCGAGATTCGCGTGCCTGCCTGTCTACCGAAGACTCCGTCTGCAATGTGAGCTCATTTGCCATCTGGCGTCGAAGGAAAAATTCTTTCCAATCACAGGAAGGCTCAGCGGCAGGAGGAGGAAGAGAACTGGAGGGTAGTCGTGGTAGAGGGGAGGGAAAGTTTGGATGAAGTAACGATGAGTGTGGAAGGGGTTTACCGCTCTGTAACAGTTTAAGCTCGTCGATCGTAGGAACAAGTTGACTCTTTCTGAGATAGTCTGAAGCCCCATGTATAAGTGGATTAGACACAGGCCCCCAGCAGATGAGAATAGGCATATTGATCTCGGACAACGATGGCAGTAAGGAAGGAAATTGATTTGGGTCAAAGATGGCACCAACTCGTTCCAAGCTAAGATCACCAGCAACGGAGAGCTCTAATTCGCTCAACCACTGGTGGTGAACACCAGTTCGACTCAGAATTGCCTGGCGCCAAGTAGATCCAATGGGTGGATGAGTAAATTGTGTATTCATCAAGGTCAGATAGAAGGTGGCAGCGGCAATGAAGGGGATGAACGAGTTACGAGATTGAAGGGCGACAGACTGCGCGATCTCCATGCTTTTGTGGAGTCTTGTGTGCCCGTACCTCCTAGGAGAAGCCCAGAACCTAAAGCTTTGAGGAAGATGGATGAGGCAGATTTCCGACATGGCGTAGATGACGGCCTTAAGGTTCAGTTCCAGATCCTCCCATTCCGTCATTGTTCGGTGTCGAAGTCTGAAGCCCTTCCCATTGGAAACTACGGGGAACTGATCCTTGCGGTAGTCCAACCTGTCGAACAGCGGTGCATAAAAGGGGTTTTGGACAGGAACTGCCATTAAAAACGGGAATTTGTGTGACACCCAGGTGATGTCAAGCAGCGATTGAAGATCAATACCACGTTCGGGTTCATGGGAAATTTTCGATGGCAAAGTGCTCGGGATAGGTCGACAGGGACTGCCCTGGATTTTGGTAAAGAGTTGCTCTTCAATAACAAAGTGAGCCATCTACAAATACAAGGTTTGTCATTCAATGAAACTGTAAACAAGATAGACAAAAAACGGACATTGATCGAGACGAGACGAGCAGTCTGTATTTCTTTCTCAGTTCTTCTGCCCAAGTCGCGCCCTTTCCCTTCCTCCTGGCGTATGTACGCAGGGAGATCAGAGGAGTCAAGCTTTGACTGAGAGTGTACTGTAGTTGAAGTTGAAGCCAATAATATATTGAATCTTCGAGAGCGCCACGATCACGTGATGTACAATCTGATTGAAATTCTCAGTCGACGGAGAGTGTCGAGACTAAAACCAATTACGACGTAGCAGATATGAGTTGATAAAATCTGGAAAAATATCCCAGTGGTTTTACTCTGTATTTTACCCGAAATCTAACCTAAAGGTCGAGACGTGATAGTGATCAACAAGTAGTTCAGGCTCAGGTCTCGAGCTGAGAGCGTGTCCAGACAAAAGTAATTACGACGCGGCACATACGTGTTAATAAAATCTGTAAAAATATTCCAGACATTTTAATGAGTATTTTACATGCAATATAGCCTAAAAACTAGCAAATGTTGGTCAAGATGGCGTTTGATTGGTCTAGTTGTGAATCGCCCTTCGTCTCGTTTCATTCATTCATTTTCATCATTATTATCCCTCCTGCGCCTCCGCTTTTTGTAATCTGGACGCTCTGACTTTATCACAGTTAGGAATCGACTGATCGGCCAGCTCTCGATACCAGGATATTTTTCTTCCAGTTTCTCGAATGAGCCGCCAGCGCTGTTGTCACATCGGAGACCTCAGCAAACCAAATTATTTGACTCGTAGTAAACGCCTTAACTTACCTTTGAAACGAATCGAAAACATGTTTCCTATTCGTCCGGGTTTGTCCAACTCCAGCGGCATTCGCGGTACCAGCATACCAGCTTTTGGGCCAGTCCTTTGGGGCTCTCTGCAGCAAGGCATCAACTCGGGTCCACTGGTGGATGGCTGCCTTGATAGACGTCGTGTGTGGGAACGCCGCCTTACGCAATGCCATGGGTGGAACATTATTCTCGTCATAGTGTGGTGGATTGGTGCTGAGATTTATTCCCGGTTGGAAGGACTGGGAGTTGTATGACCGAGAGATTGACCTTGAGAGTCCGGCGGAAGAGGGGGGTTCGGAAGCGAGAGGAAGTGAGGGCGAAACGGTAGAAGGGTGTACAAATGTTTGGTTTGGCACTGGCCATGGCCATGCCAGACCTGAGTGAGGAGGATATGACGGCCACATAGCATGTGGTGGGTTGGAGGATGAAAACGAAGGGGTGGGTGTATTTAAAGTTGGGTGTGGCACTGATACATCAGGAAAATACGAAGGCCACATAGCCATGGGCTGTGATGATGATGAGGCGGAGGGGGTGGCGGTGGTGGCCATGGGAGGAGGCATGGGGTACATAGCGGCAGTATAGGTTGGAGTTGGGTGGTGGATATGTTGATTAATAAACGGTGATGACGATGAGGAGGCGTGGGTGGTGGTGGCGGCGGGTGGATTAAGAGTCGAATGAACGGGATACATTAAGGAAGGGTGTGTATGTGTTGGAGTTGGGAGGCGAGATTGTTGATTCAAAGTAATGCTTCCCTCGTTGTGAGATGGATGCAGTGTTGGTGCTGGAGATGCTAGCTGTGACGACGAGCACATATCAGGATGCGTGTGGTCAGCTGCATAGGCAAAGGTGAGTTGACTCAAGAATTGGGAGATAAAACGAAGAAACGAACCAGTGACATTGGTAGTTGTACAGCATTCAAAATCAGGATCTTTGTCGCCTCCTCCGTCTTCTTCTGGAGCCTTTATGGCTTTCAGAATACGCTGGGTCAAATGTTCCTCCATTTCAAGCATTGTAGCTTTGAAATCGTCTGCTGCTGGCACCTTCATGGCTATCAACATCTGAGACATATGTTCCTGCATTTCGATGATGAGAGCTTTAAGTTCACTGAACGATTCTTCGCCACCACCACCCTGACCACCGCCGCCCCCGCCACAGGAGCAGGCAGTACTATTTGAGTTTGCGTAAGGAGGAGGCTTATCCCTATCCGGGTCTAGGTCTAGAACATCATCCTCCTTTCCCCGTACTCGCTCGCGTTCGTCTACAATGTATTTGAGCATGGTCCCAATCTGTGAAATGTTTTTCCCTCCGTCTCTCATGTTGTAGAAAATTTCAAGCTTACCCTTTCGCCTTGCTTCCATCCTCCCCACAGTTGACATCTAATAAGGCCCCATAGGAACTCCGGTGGTGCGTGGATAAAGCGCCATGCAGCACCTCCTCGACGGAAGCAATGAGTTGTGTAGTCAGCTTCAAGACCAGCATCCTTGGTGATCTTTCGGACAAACTCCAACATCGACGTGTAACATGTGCGCTTGTTTTTGTAAATTGTGTGCCGGCGGATAGAGCAGAATACGTAGTCATTCTCGGTGAACTTGCCACTGTACGCCTGGATGAGTTCGATATATTGCTTGACGTGCTTGTAGGCTTGCAATGCCTCTGGCTTATCGTCACCTTCGTAGAGCTTGTAGGTTGTGTCTAGTCACAAAACCGTCGATCAGTGTGGTCTGGTCGGTAGAGTTACCTTCTACTTACCTTGCAGGTCAGGGTTCCCGTTGTTGGAATTTTTCCGGTTTATTACATGGACCACCATGCACGGACGACCGTTCTTCCCCACTGTAAACTCAAAGTTCTTCCACTGTAGGTTGATGAGCTCTCCAATCCTACATGATACCCATCAGTGTACAATACTACGAAGAAAAGAACCAAGGTTCAATAGCACATACCTCAACCAAAGGGTCCAGCAAAGAGAAACTATGGCTCTGATTCTTGCATGAAGAAGCACGAACGCAAGGGATACGTTATCTTGCGGAAGTTTCTTCAGGAAATCGCGAAGCTCTTCCTCAGAGAACGCGCTGAAAGACCAAGCGAAGAGCTGTATTGTGTCGGGGTAGGTAAACGCTTCTGCATGATTGCGAACGGTCTCCTTCTCACGACGGGCAAGGGCGTGGATGAGCTCCTTGAAAGATTCGGCTGCGGTTGGATTTCCGCAAACACCAATATCTTCTCGGTAAATGTAGGCTCCGCTATAGCCATCTCCGCTAGTGGGAATGAAACAGTATTTTAGCCCATATTATTAGTGAACGTTAGAATCACCCACCTGTTCTTCCATAACCAAGAAAATGCTCCCTGGATTCCAGCGGCTGTAGAATAGCCACAGCCCTGGTTTATACAACGCTCGGAGGTGTACTCTTTGAGCATGGTCACCGAGAGGTGGTTGGGGTTCGAACGAAGGGAAGCCCTGACATCGTCAGGTTTGTACCCTTTCGTGTTGGAGCTTGGGTTTTTAGCCAAGAAGTCAGCACGGGAATCCACGTATTCCTGTGCACGTCGGAGTTCGCCTTGGTATTTCGAGATGGTGTTTTCCTGTCGACTGTATTTATTGATAAAGTCGGCTTGCGCCTTATCGAGGTCCTCTACTCTTTCTTGTGGCGCATGAGCGGGTTTGCGTCTGGAAGTGCGGGCCATCGACAGAGGAGGGAAAAGAGGATTTAAGGTTATAGGAGGGAGGGAGAAAGGAGTTCGATTGGCAGAGTGTTGAAAAATCCAAGACCTTATAATGGGTTTTGAATCAGCGGTTCCTTTCAACCAGTTATTTGTTTTACCTTGACATCACATGCAACGATGATCGGGACAAAAAGTCTCGTGGCGTGTGCTTTCGTATTCTGAGAAAGCTTCTACATACCCATCATCATCACCCCCGATGATTTCCAATTTCTAGGCGACCGAGATCAAAAGGTTGTTTGAGTTGTCTCCGGAGTCATCTATGTATTATTGAAAATTCTTTTACTCGTACTCACCTTCACAATATCTTCGCTACGGCCACTCAGCAAACAACACACCCAAAACACACCAGATTGACGACACCGTGCTTCAATTTCTTTATTATGGAAGGGTACAGTATGGGGCGCATGTGTACACAATGTGTCCTGATCGTAATAAATAGGGCATTTATTGGAGAGAATTTGTATGGGGCGACCCCAAAGACCGATGTCTGGCAAGTGGTAAGTGCGATCAAGAGTCAGCCCGAAGGAAAGAGAAGGGAGGGACGAACGACGAACCGACGAACGATCACCATGAGGCAAGGCGTAGTGGACGTCCAAATCGAAATTCAGATGCAGCTGCAGCGCCCTTGTCTTCTCGGTAGAATTTTAAGCACCCCAAAATTATGTTTCAGTTCAAGCTCACCGTGAACACCATGGCCACCATGGCGCCAGGTACCAATTAATCCTGCATCCTGCATCCCACTTTCTCCCAAGTAGCTCCCAAGTAGCCCTAACACCGCCGTCCATGCAACATGCAACGTTGGGAGCTTGGAATTTTATTCCTATTCCTTTCGAAGCATAGTCACCATAGTACGATGGTCCAGAAAACCCTCGATCTGCTTGAAAGGTTATTTGACAGATTCTCAGTCCTGGCATATTCTTACGAAACATGGCGCCATAGGGCAAAAGAAGGCATTTATGCTTCTTTCGACAACTGTGCTTCTGTTCTTGTGTTTTCAGTCTTTGGGCTTTGTGAAGGAAGTTGAGGAATAGGACAAGATTTGAGGTTATTTCCGACGTACAGCATGAGAGCAGATGTAATTTCATGTATATGTAAGGGCCCAATATCTGCAAAATAACAGAGCCAGCCAGAGAAGGCAAAAATTAAGTGTGTTCAGGGAGCGAAGGAAGGAGAAGAAACAAGGATCCACCCACCGACATAGGGCGGGGCAAAGGGCGGAAGGGCAGTGTTGGCCGCATCTCGACGAGTTCAAATGTCGACATGTCATTTTTGACTCTGCCTCAAATGTTCTAGCACCCAACGTATAAACGCTGGGCGCAGAACTGAGCAGAACTTGCA
>JABAJW010018010.1:4148-20747 GCA_018855395.1 Arthromyces matolae
TGGTTGAGATGGACTGACGTTCTGATTGAAGTGGGCAATTTGGAGTTTGTAGGATGTTCATTTGGAACATCACGGATGTACGTTAACAGTGTTTTCTTGCCGATGTGTGTGTGCATAGCTTATCAGTGTGACAGCCAAGACGGGATGGTGCCATGGAAAATGATATCGTTGTACACGAGCTGACGCACGGTGTCACTAATCGCATGACCGGTGGAGGGTCTGGAAGATGTCTTCAAACGATTGAAGCTGGTGGATTGGGTGAGGGATGGTCTGATGCTATGGCTGAGTATGCATCTTGTTCTTTCGAACCTTCTCCATTACTCACGCTTTGCAAAAGCTGGGTCCACCATACATCCGGTGATGTCGAAGACTTCGTTTTGGGCCAATTTGTCACGAAGAATACTGCAGGGATTCGCACTCATCCCTATTCAACCGATTCGTAAGTGCTTTTTCCCGGGACTGTAAGCTTGATCGACCTGAATGACGGCTTGCTTCTTAGCAATGTGAACCCGCTCAGATATTCTAACCTTGCGAAGTTGAACGAGGTTCATTGTACGTTGTTCCCAAGATTCCTTGGCTCGTATTGACATGTCTTCCATTAGTAATCGGAGAGGTTTGGGCCAACATGCTCCACAACGTCTACGCAGCTCTAGTCTCAGATCGAGGCTTCTCTAATGAGGCCTTGACCAATCCAGACACTACAGAAGGCAATGTTGTATTCATGCACCTCTTTCTTGACGCCCTTCTCCTTCAACCTTGTAACCCAACTTGTGAGCGATTACATCACGAAAACATAAACTTGAGAGATCTAATCTTTTACTTGGAAGTTGTTTCCGCACGCGACGCTTGGATTCAAGCTGACGAAAACCGCTATAACGGTGCAAACAAGTGTACCTTGTTCAACGCCTTTGCCAGCCGTGGGCTTGGTCTTAACGCTGATACCGACTTTGTTGATAATACGGATGTCCCTGATGGGTGTTAGGACTCTTTTACGACCACAATCCGGACATAATAGATCATACATGTCGTGTGTACCATGTATTTCCCAGAACATTTTACCACTAATAATGTACATATACTAATAGTTCTGTGGCGCACAAGTGTATCGCAAATAAAACAAATACTTTAACGGTTTACCTTCTTGCAGATTCAGAAGGTCTACGGCAAATCAAATTTTCCTTGGCCAGGTTTATGCCACGAAACCGTAATTTGGTTACAATCATCTAGACACATCTCCCTCTTTTTGGTCTCACAAGGCCGTCATCCAGTCTGTCAAGTGCCACTCCTGTTGTACAGGTTGCTCGTAAACATCAGTACTCCCGATTCGCAGCCAACTTAGGGAATAGTTACTACCAATATGGTATCCCATGGGTCTGAAATCAAGAATAAAGCAGACCAATTGCCAATAGTGGAATGACTACGCCACAATCCTGAGAAGCCAACGGATCAATTCCACAGGGACGGCTGTCTAGACTCTAGTCTAAAGATTCTGCCATGAGAGCGTCCGCGCCGCTTCCGAAGCAAATTTTTTAATTCCACGTCGTAAATGGAGAAGGGATCTCTCGATCTTTAATCAAGGAAGCTTTCATTCAACAGTATAACGGCGCCACCAAATGGTTTAAAGGGAAGTGGGTCGAGTCTGAAAGGTATCAGCAGCCCCCAGCAACTCCAATAACGATTAAGCTCCACAAATCTAATCTACTATCATCAACAATGCTTGCCCGTCTTTCTGCTATCTTTCTTCTCGCTCTTCCCGCCTTCGCTGCCCCAGGGAGCGTTAGTGCCAGTGGCCAAGGATGTTCAGCTGGCTCCTTACATTGCTGCAGCCATCTTCAACCAGTAAGGGATCCCAGTGCTTTCTGTTTCTCCCCCAGCTGAACTAGTCCAGTATAATGCCCCTGCCAGCTCAACCCTTGCAGGCCTTCTTGGCGTTGCCGTTGGAAGTGTAGGTATTCAATTGGGGCGTAAGTAATCATTTGCATCCCCCATTGTTTAGTTCTTGATGTTTGGTACTAGTTGATTGCACTCCTGTCGGAGTTGCAGGTGGCGCTGGCCAGGAATGTAACGGGCAAGCTGCATGTTGTGCATCAACCAACGAGGTAAGTATAATTCTTATTTGGGATGTATAAAAAGGGGCAGTTTCTCATATTTTCTCTCAAAGAATGGCGTCGCCACGCTCGGTTGCATGCCTTTCAATATCAACCTTTAAAAGAGCTGCTTTCAGGAGATCACATTTAAGAATCTGCTACGTAAATTACGATCAATTCACTTTACATCCGGATAAACCTTTGCTGCTTTGTTGGTGAACTGCAACTCAAGTGCCTGGGCCCTGGGCCCTGTTCTGATGACACGTGACTACTAAATACAGATCACTTGTTCGCAGCACCTTGTAACTTTTTCCGTGTTGACTTCCTTCTTCCACGTCGGTGACAGAAAAAAACACAGCAGGTCATAAAATCATTGCTAGCCACTTTAACTTTTCCCCCGACGGCGCATATGGCGCTGTTTACCAACTTTGACCTGGCAGCGGCACCAGGCAGCGTCAAGGCATTGGTGCAGTCGTTCTCTATGATAATAGTCTCAGAAATCGGCGACAAAACATTTCTAATCGCTGCCATCTTGGCGATGCGACATCCTAGATTGACGGTCTTTCTCGGCGCCTTTCTTTCACTCGCACTCATGTCTCTCCTTTCTGCTGCGTTAGGCCATATTTTACCCATCCTCGTGCCGAGAATGTACACGCAGTTGTTGGCTGGTGGCCTATTTCTCGTTTTTGGTGCGAAAATGCTCACGGAAGCAAGGGCAATGGAGAGTGGTAGCGGAAAGATACAAGAGGAGATGCGTGAAGCGGAAGAAGAGATCGAAGGCGATGAAGAGGGCGGTGGTGCACCCGTTGCGGTCCCTATGAGTGCTATGGAAGAAGGCCATGCTAAGGAGCAAGACCTGGAGGAACCGGTTGGAAAGGCGAAAACCAAGGCGACTTTCGGAGAGGGGTTGAGAAATTTCTGCAGTCTATTCCTCGGCCCAGTGTTCGTGCAAGCGTTTATCCTTACCTTCCTCGGCGAATGGGGTGATCGTTCGCAAATCGCCACTATCGCACTAGGTGCTGCGCATGTCAGTTTCTATTGTTTTCCCCCTTTCTGCACGACTTCCTGATGATTTTCATTGAAATTTAGAATATGTATCTCGTGGCTATTGGAACCGTTGTTGGCCACTCAGCATGTACGGCGCTCGCCGTCATAGGAGGTCGTTATCTATCAACGAAAATATCTGTAAAACATGGTGCGTTATTCGCCATCGCTTTACGTCGCTTGCTCGTTCCTAATGCAATCACATCTAGTTACGTTTGGAGGAGCTATTCTCTTCCTACTTTTCGGTCTCATATACCTCTACGAAGCTCTGGCGACCTCGTCAGACGTAGAAATGTCTATACCCCTGAGCACAGGTGATCAGTCTGCCCCGCCTGTTGGACTTCTATAGAATTGGTCATCACGCTACACTGTATCTGAATATATTCTAGCTTGAGCAAAATCTCAACAAAACGCGTCAGATATCTCAACGAATGATATGTATGTGCGGAGGAAACACGAATGTTGTTTTTACACTTACTTGATCAGCTATCTTGGACAGTTTCGATACTCGACTTGCGAAGCTTGAAAAGTCAATTTTACCGTTGTACACTGCGACTCAAATATTGAATCGTAGAGTTTCAAGTGCGTACTTTGACAGTTCTAGTGTTATTCCTCTATCTAACGAAAGCAGATATCGACAAGACTTTGCACAAGATAGATCAGGTCAGCAGCAGCGTCGAGAGTATGGAAGAGGAAGAAGCATTGATTCTCAGAGGGTGAGTTATGGACGCTTTGTTGGGGATGCTGTTAACAATCAGAGCAGACCACAAACGGGACAATTGGACAAATATTGGACTGCTGTGGAGCGTTTGAATGCTAGCATTGCTTTTAAAACCCCTGGCGTGGATACGGAGCAAACGGTGTGTCTCTCGACTGATTCGAACAGCTTAGAGCTTATGCATCTATAGGCAAGACTCATAGAAACTGGTGTCAAGAAGCTAACCCAACTTTACACCAAACTCGTCGCTGAAGTATCATCAGGCTCGACACCTTCTCCAGGTGCAGAATGGGCAATGACTCCGTTTCCTTCGAACGTCCTCTCTACACTACGTCAACTGGTCAATTTCTTAGGCACACTTCCTCTGCCTTCCACGCACCCCTCGCATCCAGCAGCACAAACCATCCTCACGACTCTACAAGATGCACAGCGCGGCTACGCGGATATGCGAGGTGTATGGGCGCAAAAATGTCTCGAGGGGCAAGGGAGACGGTGTCTCGATCGAGCAGATACGATCGAGGCAATACCTGCCGGAAGGGAGTTTGGTAAATGGGTGGAATTAGTGCTGGTCGTCTGCAACGACGAATATCAACTATTATCTCAACTTACGCCCATAGCGAGCACCTCCCTACTCGCATCATCATTTGCCACCCTCTTGACCCCCATCCTCAAACTATTCAGTTCGACGGTGACATCCCTGGTCAATTTGGTCAAGCGGTCTTTGCCAAAATACACTTACCTTGCGCTTGCGGCATACGAGACCATGTTGTCGATGCAGTCGCAGTGGGACGAGCTGTTGTCACGAAGGAGTAGTGAATCGAGGAAAGATGTGAACGAGATCAAGGATGGCATGCAAGCTATCAGAGGTGTCTGCCTTCGTAGCTTTCCCGAATTCCTCGCCGATCTCAAACTTGGCGCCATGGGGAGGGGTGGAGAGCTTATGACCACAGGTCTCGCTGATTTTATCCTTTCGGTCTGTTGTTTCTTCCCTTGCTCAAGAACGTCACGATTGAATTCCTTTTTTTCAGACTGTTAGATTCATGGAGAAGCTGCCGCAGTGCCAAACAGCTGTAGAATCGGCACTGTACGCCCTTGGCGACGGAAATTGGAAAATGGGAGAAGGAGTGAAGGTCGGCAAAGCCGGAAAGGCTGATGAAGATGACGAAGCTAGTATCCTTGAACATTTTACATGTGCGTTTTTTTTTTCATCGCTCGAGTTAAGAAACTTACTGTATCTATAGACGACGTTGTAGTTACTGCCGTAACTAGCCTCAATACGCTCTCCCGCTCTTCAAGGCGCCCCGCCCTGGCCTCCATATTCTTATTGAACAACGTCGCCTACCTCCGCCACCATCTAATCCTTGACCCTATCCATCCCTCCCTCCCCACTCTTCTACCTAAAAGCGCTCACGACCACCTCAACTCCAACTTCCGCACCGCCAAAGCCGCGTATTTCGATTCCAATTTTTCCCCGCTCATGCAGACTTTGACAGACGATCCGAAAGAAAAGTCTAAATCGGCTACGAAGGAGAAGTTCACGAGGTTCTTTGATCTACTGGAGGAGGTTCTGGAACGACATAAACTGGCGAAGTTGATGGAAGATGATGGGGTTGGGAGGGAGACCATCGGGGAGGAGGTGGTTAAGCTCGTGATACCCGCCTTGCAACGGTTTTCGCAGAAGCATCGTGATAAGGAGTTCAGTAAGAGTAAGCGTCTTTTTTCTTGCTTTGTCTGGATTGCTCGCTGATTAGTATTTTCCTGCAGACCCGCAGAAGTGTAAGTTCATTGTAATACATCTCTTTCGTAGCTGACTGACTTTCTTTCAGATATAAAAATGTCCCCAGAGACTGTCGAGACTCAGTTGAAGAGTATATACCGGTAATTTGGCGTTCTCGATACATATCGATTCGTCGATTTCGCTATCTCGAGGAACATCATTGGATTATTCGGACCCAATCTATACCCTTCTTGTTTACCAATGAACATCTTGGAAAGCTACCGAATGCTCAATGCAGAACATATTGGACTTCTTTAAAAGATCAAGCTGCGAAAAATACCTGGTCATTCATGTACGGTTGAATCGCCACCGCTTGACCTCGTCCTTGGAGCAGTTTGTCTGTCACGTAAAGAGTCCTAATCCGCAGCTGGAGAGGCACGGCAGGAACATTTCAACCAGCAAACGTTGACATTATGAGTGAAAACTGCTGACTGAGCTCATGCAGAATGTCATTTCAAACTTTCAGTGCTCAATCGAGAAAAGTAGTTGCTACGAAGTTGCGTCACTCAGCCTTCCCCAGGTGCGCATCGTTCTACCTTTTCTCGTAGACCTTCGATTATGACTGACATCATACCGATCCAGTATAATTTTAATTGGCTACTGGATGAGGCACCCGTCGGGTGCATGTTGGTCTTTCTGATCCCGGCGGGTTCGGGAATGTGTGCTACATGTGTGCTTGCGTCATCCCGCTTTCCCTTGAGGCATTTTCTTGCCTTTCTCGCAGTTGAAGTATCGCCGTGACATCATATCCATCTAGTGTCAAGAAACCAGTGCTCGTACGAGGCTGATCCACCTTTTGCAGAATGTTAAGCTGTGTGCTCCTGTTAATGGCTGGCACGGTATGTGGCATTTGACAGTACCCTAGCCTTGCGAATGACTTACACATGATTTACCCAGTCACCAGTGCTATGCGAGACAAGGGAGATAAGACGATCATTGTATTGAAGGTCAAAGCTGTACGAATGAAGTCGACTGTGCGTTGCGGAATCACACCTATAGGTATTGAGATGAAGACCTTCTCATAGATCAAAACGTTACAGATGACGATGTGGCAAGGATCTTTTCATTGAGGTCGAATATGATTCTCCTCAATAGCAAAAACATGGAAGCCTTGACACTTCTATGGGGCATCTCTCAACTTTCAAAATCAAAACCACAATTTTGACATATATACAAAGCAAAAGCAAAATGATAGAGAGCACAGAAGCCCTATGATTCGGACGCCTCTGGTATGACCAATGCACACAGTTCACGTCACCTCTCAATTGATCGCTAAGACAAAGTTGATTACACATGGTTCATCCTTATACTAATCGTACTGCCTCCTAGTAACGAGTAGCCACTTGAGCTATGTGGCATTTGCTATTTATGGATGTTCATGTGAATTTTGACCAGTGTATGTTTCATCTTTAACATCTCTAGCTGCTTTGATCCCAGCTATTGCCGTCTTGTAGCCCACCTTGGTCCTTGTTGTGAGATTGATTCTTTACCTTCTCAATTCCGGGAATTTTTCGAACGAAGATGTAAGTAGTTATGCCAGAAACAGGGCTTCAAGTCGAAGCTAATGGTTACGCCGTCAATTACAATTCCAGCGGGCCAGCGGTGATACGTTGACGCGTTGCAGGAATTTGAAATGGATGGCGACGCGTCAATCACGTGAAGCATGTCCAACGACCGACTCGGACCGGGACCAGAGCAACATTGTCAACAAGGTTGATGCCGAAGCTCCATGCTGTCGATCTTCCCGTCTTCCACGCCAACAACTCTATTGCAACTACCTGATTCGATCAGTGAAACACAATGCACTAGGTTGCCACTGACTCGCACTGTGTCATACGGGGATAGCTATTTCGTTTGACGGAAATATACTCTGGTAAAACTGAGTCTGAACCTGGTCTGAACTGACTGCAAACATGGAAACTGGTGGAAGTTATTCAGTGAGTGCATGCATAACAACCGAACTTTATTTTTGAGGCCCGGTTCAACTGACTTCAAACAAGGAAATGTCGGTAAAAGCTTATCCTTGATGCGACGATGGTTATCCTCCATCTATGAAGCACCGTGGAGATTGGACACTGTGAACACTAGACGTTTATAGACAGCTGATGGGTAAGATCATGAATGCCAAGTTTGTTTCATGGCAGAACTTCCAAGGAGTGCAGTTCTCGTTACTTACCCATTGCCCTCATGAGCCAGCTGTAGCCTGAATGCATTATGCCGCGGCTATCTTTTGTGGAAGCAATGGGGCCTGTGCCGTCCAAGTTCCAGAGGTATCGTTCCCATAACGAGTTGAACCGCGTTACGTGGGAAATTTTCGACCCTGCATTTGACCGACTGGATGACTTTGATCGTAAGAGCCATCATCACGCCAACTGCCTCATGAGCATGTGTACTTAGTATTATATATGTGCCGAGTTATAAGCGAATACGCCAGGTTATGCTCTCTTGATCCTCGACGCCCACATTTCCTCACCAATGGCGGATGGATCCACAGCAGATGTTTCTCCACTGGATCGCGCTCTTTTTAATGGATTTCTTGTTTCGACATTGGCCTATGGTGATACTTCCTCCTTGACCTTGTTCGTCTGTGTACTCAGTCTCTCATGTCTTCAATGGCACAGGTGCCCTTGTGATGCTCTATACCCAACTCACGCAGGTCCTACTTTCAAGACCGAAACGAGGGAATATGTACTGGTCTATCGTGGCCTATTCAACCCTTCTCTTCTGTCTGGCTACTATTGCCATTGGCGGTGGTTTGAAGTTCGCAGAAATTATATTTGTCGAAAATCGAACTTCCCCTGGAGGGCCGATGAATTATTACAACGACAATCTCACGAACAACATTCACATCATGAGTCAAGTGGGGTACGTATAACGTCACTTGCTTCCAAGCTTTCATTGAAGCTCACCCGATATGCAGTGTCACCCTCGTTCCATGGTTTGGAGATATAATGATGGTTGGTGAAATGTCGAAATCAATCATCCAGTCCTCCCTGAACGATACCTGCAGTTATATCGGTTGTACGTCGTATACAACTCGAACCGTCTCATCGTCGTTTTACCGTCCCTTTTGTACGTTGCGAGAGTCGGTATGGGCCTCCCTCTTTTTTATTATCCATTAATAACGAGTGCGCCCTAGCAATGTCAATACCCCTCCTTATATCACAAACACGATCTGTCAACACAGTCTGGGCGACAAAAACGCTTCTGTATTCCACAACTTTCTATTCCTTATGTGTCTCCCTCAACCTTTTCGTATCCTTTGCCATTGCCGTACGGCTGTTTTGGGCTCGCCCAAAGGTTGAAGCAATCATGGGAAAGCTTCACGCGTCTTTTTACACCGGTTTTGTTACCATTATAGTCGAGTCTGGAGCTCTATTCACAATATGGGGCTTGACCTATGTCATCCTTATGTCCCGCGGCAGCAATGCTCGAGATACATTCCTTTTGCCCTACACACATGTTCTAGTACGTCGACCGCTTTTCCCCCGTCTATGGTGTCTGATTTTTTTGCAGGCAATCACCCGCATGTTGATCGTTCTGCGCATGGCCCAAGACAGGGCATGGTCGAAAGAACTTGCTTCCGCGACTGTTGGTGGCGTCATGGATTGGCAGGTGTCGTCAACGCATAGCATTCCACTCCATGATGTTCCGCCCAGCACTGTCTCCATGAATTCTTTACCCAGGAAGTATCAGGAATCGCTGTAAAATAGTATTACTTGTAACATCACTTCTCAGCTTGGCGCACAACCACCCCTCCCTTTCATTCAATTACGTGACACCTAATTCTTCGATCATTTGGGCGCATGACTTCGTAATAATGTAGACTTGGATGTAGATATTGCTGTATATATCGCAACGACTCACGCTCAATGAATAATCAGACACGATAGATGACATGGAATTCGATGGGCGGTCGTCAGGCGGTGTAACTTCTGGCACAAAACTGATTCATTGTATCCTAGTCACTCACTCGAAAGGGTTTATTCATTAAACATCAAAGATAGAGGCTCGTGCAGCGACATGAGGCTTCTACATGTTTTCTTTTGCATCTGGCAGATCGGGTATACAAAACGCAGCCCTCAGACAACCTTGTCAAGGATCATTGGTTGATTCTGAATCGGAATCGGAAAGCTTTTGTCCCCAATAATTTTCTCCGTATCCCACACTAAGCTCTTCTCTCCTTCTCACGGCGCGGGCTTCGAGTATAAGATGTTATCACTGAGCATTGAAGAGATCTGATTTTGAAATGGGAGCTCACTTGTCTTTAAAACGAGACGAAAATCTCCATCAATCAGAAGTACTAGCAAGTCTCGTCAAATTCTAGGCACCCGTCGAAGGATTTAAGGCGCACCATGAGGTTCACAGTTATTCCCTCCTTTGATGTCTTTGAAATCATTGAGAAAGCGAGTCTCGTTACCCAACTTTGCTGCGTCCACAGTGATGCCGTGCTGAAGGTCATACATGTAGTTGAATCCAGTGTGGTCATGAATTTTCTTGCTGAAGCGAGGAGAATCAAGATGAAAGAAGAACAAAGACGACACTTGAAGAGACGTACTAGGCTGCGTGCTCGACGATATTATCATCCAAGATTTCACCAATGTACTCTGATCTCGGCAGGGAAATGTCAATGATTATATTGGTCCGAGACGCTCGAATTTGGCACTTGCCTCCGATGATAGCACCCTCTGGAAGCGGTCGAAAGGCATGTGCACCTAGTCCAAACTTTCCGGCATGGATCTTTATAATCTGCAAAGAACTGATGAGAAAATTGGAGGAAATTGGGACATCATCTCTTTAACCCGGAAACATGTACCTCAAATTGCCCACGCTGAACGTCGACGTTAGAACAAGGAGGATATTTCATCTTGCCTGACGGGAAGAAAATATTGAGGTTAGTAAAAGAAAGACAGAGATGTACATGCATACCTCTGTCGCATTATGATCGGGAGATTTAGAAGAATAGGCATGAGGGTATGGTATATCGATCGCACCGAGCATCACAACCTACGCAGAGTTCAGGATCACATTCTCTACCAGATCGCCTGCATCTGCAAGTCGTGGTTTTACATTGGGATTTGTGCTTTTTCTTTTCCTTGCGACGGTTGCATTTACATCCTTTCCAGCGAAAACGGCCTAGATGGATTTGTGAGGTTGATTCTGTTCCAGTCAAGCAAGAAGTAGACAATTTTACAGGTGGCACTGCATTGGCAGCTTCTTTGGCAATGTACACTGGCTTTCAAGCATGTGCAAGTGTCTTCGCTGCATGGTCCTTGGTGGTAGCAAGGAGGAGGCCTGGAATTGTATTCATCATTGAGCTTACAACGACAGGCCACGATACCTTGTTACCTACATTTCGTAACTCGCTTCCGTCGTGTCTTCGTCAACTGCCAGAAAGGTGTGAGAACCTACATTGGAGCGACTGATGCGTGCATACTGAAAATATGTTCTTCATTGTAGTAACGTCTGTTGGGTCGTGACATGGACCGTTTTTCCACAAAGCCAGCATATCTGCTTCATGTGGCACTTTTTTAGGCTGGGATAGTTTGTGCGCTCCTGGTAAAGTCCAGTTCAGTACGCATCTGAGGCCCTCGTAAGGTTTAACCAAAGGAGTGTGAAATGAGGTTAAAGATTACCTTTGAGAGACATCCCACAGCAGCCCGGCGCTCTGGTGAACCCTCAGCTTTTTCAGGATCCTCAATCGATCTATATCATCAAGGTCCAGGCCATGGTCAATAACGAGACGTGTCGCTACCTCTAACTCAATCAACTCCCCTGTATGATAATGAGTACAAGTGCGCACTGGCACTACATTTGAAAGAACCCACAGTCGGGGTCTGGAAAGTCTGTTTGCCAAGAGAAGGATTCAAACAACGAAAGATACGAATCGACGTTAAATTTGATGTCATCTGCGTATGGAAGGAAAGGCAGAGAACCGGCATGCACATTGACTTCGCGTACGCTGCGCGATGCAAGAGTGCAGAATTCGTACGGTGGAGAACCATCCTGACGCCCTTCCAACTTGACAAGACAAGTCATTGTGGAATACCTCACTGAATTTCCCGAAGAGTCAAAGTCTTCGACAGTGAAGTACTCCACATTTTCTTTGAAGGGCGGCTTGAACTGAAATTCCAAGGCAGGGGAATCCATGTCATCTTCTCTGGCATGGCTCATGTTACTGGTAGGCCGGTGACAGTCTTGAATCAATTTCCTGCAATATTCCTCCTCCCACCTATAGAAAGCATCCCACGTTTCCTTGTAGACTTGGAGAGCAACATCAAGGTAGACGCTTGAACCTATATTCAGGCTTCCAAGTTCAAAGTCATCCGAACCCAAGTCCAAATCCATAGCTAGTAGAAGGAGCTTTGTGGATCTGTAGGAGATGACGGTTTAGGACAGAGAATTCTCATCAATTTTGATCAAAAAATGTTAAGGAGAAGCTTATAGACGCAATATAGACGCCCAATAGACGCCGTTTCTGGGGATGCCTCCGTATGACCGTGCCTTTACGGTAGATGGTACATCGAGGATAGGACGTTGAAGTTGAGCGCACTTCGTGAATATTTCGTAGATTTCTACAAGAGTTCTAGGATTCAGACTAGCTGAACTCAAGGTTTTCCGGCGGCATCAAATACTCCGACGGCAACTACCGATTATCGTTGATACTTAACCACAAGGAAGGACGTTAACAACTTGAAGCGACGGGCGTTTACAACTTTGAATGTTGGCATGTTCTCTTTGAATACTTCTACTAAACAACGCTAACTTTTTTCGACACCATTTCACAGTTGGTTGTGACCTAATAATGAAAACACCTTTCTCCTCTTAACCTTTGCTGAAGTTGCATGCCATGCCAGCCATCGACCTTGCACCAGAGTTAATCGACAGAATCATCGACTTTCTAAGTCTCAGGACTTCTGATCTAAAGTCGTGCAGCCTGGTATGCAGAGCATGGGTCTCACGAAGCACCTATCATCTTTTCGAAAACATCACAATCCATGGCTCCGATATGTATCCCTTTAAGCAATTTACATCCCCCCGTATCTCAGCATGTCTTCGAAATCTCTTTCTATGGGACATTAAAAAGGATGAAATATCCGGTCTAATCGATATCCTCCTCCTTCCGGATGTACATCTGCGATCCGTCACCAAGCTATATATCGACGCTTGTACCTTCGCATCGTTCGATGACATAGTTAGGCTTATAGCATCTCTGGGAACACTCAGATGGCTATCCCTTGAAGCGGTTCGCATGCTCAAATACGACCGAAATTCCGAAATCCCAATCGTAGGGCCTCCCAAATGGCTGAGGACCCTTGTTCTTCGAGATTCCGAGTTGGATCTACTTCTGCCGTGGTTGAGTATAGCATCCTTTTCCACCATCCGATTCTATTCCATTCTTGGTCCGGATATTAGCCTCATTGGCAAATTTTTGAAAGAGCAGGGAAGCGCAGTAGAAAGTCTGCATCTTGGACCGTTTAAAGGTAATATATTCGACAAGCTCGGTTTCTCGATTTTGACTCTGTTCTTCCCAGATAAATATCCAGACGTCCGAGCAATTGATCTTTCGCACAATTCGGGCTTGAAGGAGCTTCTTGTCACTGAAGATGGACCTTTCACGATCTTGAAGCTCCTCAAAACTGTTCCCGATTTCACACCTCTGAGAAGCATCATCCTTGAAGAGACTTGCACCCACCTCGTTGGTCACTTTGCAATAACGGATGCTCCGTGGGCTAAATTGGATGACCTACTGTGGACCAGGTTTCCTTCCACCCAGGTGCGCTTCCAGACTTACCAGGAACAGACCGACCTTCTGCCCAACAAATTTTTTGCAACCATGCCTTTGGCCCACAAGCGGGATATGACTTGGGTTTTTTTCGGCCCAGAAATGGTCTTATGACAACGCCAAATTATTGCATGGGGGCAATTGTACTTGACTCTCCTTGATACCGCGTAGCATTCAGAATGGCTGGATCCACATTTAGTCTTTCCCTATTAACCGCCATGGACACAGGATGAACGATAAGCAAATGGACAGTTCCAAGATTAGTTGGATACCAATGGAGTTTCAGATGATCGACAAAGGCTTCACTTAAAACTTTGTCTGCCCTTGACACCAAAGCTGAGCACGCTGCCAAAGCCATTGAGCAAACGTTTCGCGAGTTCAAGGCCTGGGAAAGCGACCGATGCGACTTTAGGGTAGGCTTCCAGAGTTCCGATTGGATCAGGCGTTGATCAGGCAGATTTTATGAGCCAAGTCCATG
Source organism: Arthromyces matolae (assembly GCA_018855395.1). Classification (NCBI taxonomy): domain Eukaryota; kingdom Fungi; phylum Basidiomycota; class Agaricomycetes; order Agaricales; family Lyophyllaceae; genus Arthromyces; species Arthromyces matolae. The sequence goes on from JABAJW010018010.1 coordinate 18,039, forward strand.
CTCATCCAAGATCATGTATGATATTGAACCTGACATTTGCCGTGAAGGTTATCTCCCTCATGCATCATGACGTGGTAAGTTCAAGGTAAGCACCGACGTGTTTACGAAGTCGAAGCACTTTATGAAGCACTGACTTGGAAATATGTGTACCCCAGTAGAGCTTTCTTGCGGTCCCGTGTGTCATTCAGCCAATGTTGATGACGGTATTGAACATTGGGTACTTGTCGGCTGCTTGACCCCAGTTAAACCTAGCTCCTACTACCACCGTCGACGATCACGCCGCCAATAGTTGTTCCATGTCCACCGATTCACTAAATATTGTCAGTAATTGAAGACGAGTTCTTGAAAACGGTTTCACCTTGGTAGCTGACTCGACCACGATGTCTGCGCCGAGATCAAGAGGACGAACTATAAAACCGCAGGCGTCGAATGTATCATCCACGACTACAGGGACTCCATGACGATGGGCGACTTCTGCAATAGGAAACGCGGGGTGTTAACACTTTCGCAGTAAACAGCCTTTGTCTTCTCATCAATAAGCGATTCCATCAACAATTCAGGTCATTCCCTTTAGCAAACTTCACGGTAATTCCGTAACGCTCCAACAGAGTCGTAAATTGTGTGTGAGTACCCCCGTATGAAAAAGTAGAGGCTGTGAATTGCTCAAGTTTACGACTTGATTGGACTAGTGGGATACCTACGATCGCGATGCCATTATCGCCAGATGCCCCAAGATAAGTCACCGTCATCGATCGGGCAGCTTGACCGGGAGAAGTTTCGAAGGCCAAGATCGCGAAGCCTTTCTCAAGTTGCCATATATAATCACCAGTACGTACGAGGCACCATCCACGCTTGTTTACCAGCGAGCTCATGTTGGTATCTGACTCCCTCTTGCTCCAAATGGTTTCCCAGTATCCTGTTCTTGCTGGAGCTGCAGGACTAGGCCTCTGTTTGTTCTACTTTCTTGGCCCTTCTTTCAAGAAAAATGGCATTTACGGGGCTGCGTCGTCTTTCACATCTGCATGGGCATTTTACGGTCGTCGACACGATTTCTTGCACGAGAAATTCAGATCGCTCGATGGACAAAATGTCTTCACTTTTAACGTGCTCCAGGTACGTCGAATGCGCCGATGTTTTGAAGAAATGAAGGTTCATATTGATGACTTACGACCTTCAAGCACTTGGTCATTGTTGCAAAGGGCGCAGAAGCTCGAAAGATATTTTTTGACGATAAATATATGTCGTTGAAGGATGGATACAAAATCCTTCATGGCGCGGTTCGTCTTTGTCTGGTATCCCTCTCAGGTTGCTTCATTCATTTTCGGTCTATAGGCACCACTTGTCGAAGACCTTGATGTCTACCGCGGCGAAAGAATAAATGGTGATTCGATCAGGCAAATGCTTTTCAACGTCATCTTGAGAAAGGATCGCCTCTTGGAAAGTGCATATATGGGCCATCTTCTCGAACAAGTCACTCATCAACGTTTCCGTAGTCATACCAGGCATGCTCGACATGATTCACCTACAGACTCTTACATGGGGGAAAGAAGGTAAGAGCCATGAAACCATGCAAGGGGGGACAAAGAGATCGCTACGCACGTTATCAAAGAATAAGCCGCAGCTATATACATCGGTGTCATGATTCCTAATCAGGATATGAGATTACATGGAAGGGGAGAATGGCAGCGAGAGTCGAACCGTAAAATAGAGGACACCAGGCGTTGCCCACCATATTATCAAGGAAAACGATTCCAAGTTTGCGAAGGAAGTGTCGGTCTCCAGAATCCATGATATGCGTGATTGAAGTGAGTCTCAATAATCTAGACCTGGAAGGTATGTGGAGCGCACAGAACGTAACAGGGTGGAAACCTCATCCTCACGTAGGCAAGTACTACTTGCTCGTGCTATAAGTAGTCGAGGCGAGGTCGAGCCTCGAGGTACATGACAGGAGAGAAAAAGGATACCAGAAGAATCCGTCGAGCATGGTATTGATCGGCAAAGTGAAAGAGACATAAAAGTCTAGCACAACTGCCGACGCGACTTGTGGCGAGGTTCATCCCTTGCGTTCACCCGAGATAGCATTTATAGCATTGGTGCCTGGTTTCTGTGTGGCTTCCTTCCTTGAAATAATCAACCCTGCAGTTATCTATCCTGGGGGGTTGAACTGGTGAAAGTTCAAAGCACTTCTCGAATAGAAAATAATCAAAGATGATCCCGCAGCAAGTTGTCGCGGTGCCAGCAAAGAACGAGGGTCCCCAGAAAATTTTTTGAGTGGGTCTAGTTGGAGGAGGATTACTGCGAGAGTCGAAGTCTTCATGATGCATGAACTTGTGACCACGACAGACCTAAGTTGAGAAGCGCTCCGTCAACGGAACTTAAGTGTATGTTAAAATTCTCTTTGAATTTCAATTGGACGAATACAGTTTTTGACTTGACGTTGTTAATAGAAGGCGGTAATAGAAGGTGTGGGCCTGGCGTGGATTAAAGCCTTCGTACAGGTCATCCACAAATACTGTATAGAGCAGTCGCTGGCGTTGGTCCAAAACATCCTCCCAGCTTCGACAGAGTCGCCATCCCAACAATGGGCTCTCTTAATATAGCAACCGAGGCTTGTTTATGGCGAGAAAACTGTAGATGAAGCGACAAAGCAAGGTCGTGGAATGCGCGGAGGCCTTGGAGGATGATAGAAGTTCGTGATCAGACGGTCGC
>JABAJW010018011.1:1549-20403 GCA_018855395.1 Arthromyces matolae
TGTCTCTGGGCTATCGAGGCATTGAGGGCACTTCGAGACGACCAGACCGCTAAGCTGGAAACATTAACCATCCAGCTCTCAACAACCACTCTGGACCAGAGGAACAAACACTTCCTCCCTCACAAATATTGGGAGTTTCTACAGACAATCTTAATGACGCATGGGTCCTTTTCGCGTCTACGTCGTGTTACGATAGCGTGGTATGTATTTACTGGTTCTATAGAAGATTATCAAGCAGCCTGGGCAGACGAGATTATACACCACATGCCCAAGTTACACCAACAAGGCATCCTTGAAGTTACTTTACGACGCTACAACTCTGGGTCGAGGGGATTATAATTCTTAGTAGCATGTCGAGCTACGGAACATGATCCCATGAAATCGACTGTTGAAGATGCAGAGCGAGGGTTATCCAAGTCGTGAAAACTGTGATTAAACTGGGGTTGGTATAAGGATACATTGCAGTTGTGGTGTATATAAGGTGTCAACCCAGTGCTCCAGGCACGTCGGTGACAGACTGAGGGACATAGGGTGGATCCGGAGAAGGCATGCTGAGGTATATACAGTGCTATACACTGACTGTAAATGAGTATACAAATGATGCGACGATGAGAGGCGACAAGCTGAGATGGATAGCAATTAAACTCCTAGTAAGATGCTAAGAAAGAGGGGCCAGGTTAAGTATGTATACAGAAAAAAGAAGGAAAGAAAACCCGCTTCTCGACAGGATGGAGATTCATAATCAATGGAACCGCATTGGTGCTGATTTTGATGATGTTATGCTTTGAGACTCAGTCACTGGTGAAGTTGGGTTTGAAGTTGGGGACGATTTATTTTTGAACAGAGGAAATGGGAGGGAATAGCGCTTAGTGTAGCTCTTGAGTTTTTCAACAGGTCGCCTGATGGACGGGAAACGCTCGGGTGCTGTGGTCCTGGTAGTAGACTGGTCACCATTGACCCACATGTTTGGAATGCTCGTATAACCACGTAGAGGTGCTACTATCACCCAAAATAAATCAGTGATAACGAGATGACAAGAAATGAATAAAGCGTACGTTTAGGAATAGGCGGAGGCGTTCGCCTTACTTCTTGAATCTCATCATCCGATGCTTGTGCGATCTGCGATTGCAGGCGTATGTATATGTCATCCATCGTTACTGTTCGTGCAACAGATTCCGGTGTAAGAGGTCGGGCACTTAGAATATCGTTCATACTAGAACGTCTAGAATGAGGTGTGCGAATGCCAACGTGCGGTGGCAAATGTGACGATCCACGGGCTGAAAGGCGTGTCCCAATGAGCTCTGGGGGGAAGTCTGGCATTGGAGGAGGGACGGTAATCTTGTGCTTGCTGAGCCTGAGGCTACTCTGCGAGGCTCGTATACTTCGAGTACGTGCAGCAGTAACAAGGCTTAGCCGGGTAGCATCAGGAGAGCGAAGACTCCGCAGGCTCTTGCCACTCCGCACGCTTTTAACGCTCATACTCCTCGTACTACGCACACTGGTTGCGTCGTCCTTATCCTGGTTCGCAGGTGTCGTCGTCGTTTGTTCAAGAGCAACTTCGATTGTTCCGGGCGGTGGCCCAAACGCAGACATACGAGGTAAGGGAGAGACGGGGGTGATAGTTGGTAGACCTTCCATCTGTGCGGAGTTCCGGCCTTGAATGAAGAGTTCAGTTGGTATTCCGGAGGCGTGACGAGAGACAATGTTCAATTTCTCGGCTGTCTCGATGACTGCTTCTTCCTCCTCCAGTTCCAGATCGAGATCTTCCTCATCCGATTCCACATCCAATGGCACCTCCTCAGTTTTCGCTCGCAAATCATCCAGCTCTTGCGCTACTCTCTCTGCTTCTTTCCATGCATCCTCTAACTCAGCTTTAATTTGAGCTGCCTGCTGTCGCGAGTTGACCAGTTCTTCAGTTCGCTTCGCATAGCTCTTGTTAAGCTGTTGAAAATGCGATTTATTAAACGAGTATCCACGCAATGAAAAGAAACGCACCTTCCGCAATGCCACAGCAAGCGCGCTCGAAAGATGATGTTCCGTTAATAGTGATATTTGTGCTATTTGATCATTGATAACGAGCAACTCAGCCATGAGTTTATCACAATCGGCCGTTACTTCTGATAGTTGTTGAGCAAGCCTACTTGCAGTGGGCACGTTATCATCATCTGGCTCTGCCTTGTCGGGCGTAATGAAACTGGAATTGAGCGCTTGAAGAGTCATTGTGCGACGCTGGACAAGGAAGCGATATCGAGCTTGTTTGCTTGCTTTGAGAGTGGTGAGACGATCGATTTCTGCAGGCAATGCGGTGTCGAGGTTTTCGAGAGAGAGAAGTCGAATAAAGGTCTCTGGGGCAGTCATCCTAATGGCACGTCCGACTATTTCTTGCAACTCTTTTTTATCCAGAGTCCCTGTGAGGTTCCAATGGAGGGGTTACGACGACTTCGGCAATGGGCTGTAGGGGTTCGTTATTTTCTGATTTAACTGGGGATGGAGGATATGCCGGTGAAGGGTCGGTGATAGAAATCATGGAATCGCGAGTTGTAAGCTCGGAAGGAGATCGAAGGAATCGTGTGCGAGGACCCATTGGAGAGTGAGCGGGCCTGTTCATCGAGCTTGTCGGTGAGCGAGACATACGGTATATGGCAGGATCTGTCATGATAGCAGAGCGTAAAGAGGTCGTAAAAATATCGAATAAGATATGTCGCTCGTTGAGCTGACCGTTAACGGTGGCAACTTCAACTACTCGGGTGTTCGGCAACTCCGACCAAATTCGGTGTCAACTTCTCCCAAAGTTCTTTCCTTTTATTTTATGTATGTAACTCTGTCGTCTACTCAGTGTTGTGATAAATCTGTCATTCCATGGCAACCCAACACGACAATCAGACTCGAATCAAAGAGATCATGACGAGAACAATGACTTGCCTTTGCTCAAATGAAGCTTTTGGGTATCGATTTCACGCGTCCAGCTTGATAAAAAGCCGTGAAAAGTGAAGCACAGTACTTTTGAAGTCGCACTGAACAAGGAGTGAGTTGGAGTGAGCAATAAAAAGGAACGGCTTTCGCGGTCTAAAATGACGGAGGATGATCAGTTTCATGATGATCAGTGATGATCAGGACACGGTATGCAAGTACAGCCTTCCACCCACTTTGATTTGAAACGTTTTGCAGACTTGGACAATAGACGCTACCTCCGTTTTTTATGATATTTTTACCTCGTGGAAGATCCTATTTAACGCCTTGAGGGTGGCAGTGTGCACAGATATTAAAGTCATGGATGCTAATTATAACTACTGGTAAAAGCTTCAAGTACAAAATTTGTCCATAGCGGATATGGATGAGCAAGCGTCTAGCAACCCATTGTTACTGTGTCATACGGACCTGGTGCGTAGCACATGCTTTAGGGTTTGAAACATGTCCAGTGAATACAGACATACCATCGTGATCCTTGACACTACCCTCAAAGATATTGGCGACTTCACCAACAATGCATCGATCATCTGTGTTGTCTTGGCCTTGAAACAATTCTTATCAAGACATTGCACAAAAAAATTAGAATTAAACGCCTTACCTGGGCACGCTATCCACGTTGTGTCGTCCTGCTGTATGTGTTTCTCGCCTGAGGCATGACGGAATCCTAAGAAACGACCTTCATGACAATCGTCAATTTACATTCTGATGTTCGTGCACACAAGGACATTCTGTACCTGGCAAAATGGGCACAATATCATTCCTAAACAAAAATGAGTATGCTCGGCATCCGTTGAGAGCTGAGAAATTCCAACTTGTGTGTGACCCGCGTTGTCGGGACATTTGCGTCGATGTAATTTGCAAAGGCCTTGTTTCCCACCTGTCAAGTAAAATCATGAGTCCAGTACAAAGTCAACAGAATGCAACAGCAGACCCTGGGCATTCCGTAACCAATAACATTGACGTTTACACCTGGTAAATGGAGGGGAAGGAAGGCGCCATCAAGAAGAGCGATCGCGGCACCTGTGGATGAGAGCCATTGAGGATGGTAACGAGGGTGAGGATCAGTAGACCATACCCAGTGAGTGACCAACGACTGTGACGTTATTCAAACCACTTTGCGAAAGAGCGGTTTGTACGGCAGAAAGAACGTCTCCTGAGGTTCTAGGAGAGCAGGCGACAAATGATTAGCCAAAAAATTTGCTCGGAAAATTGGTTATGTACTTACTCTGCATGCGCATCCCTGAAGCCGTCATGCACCTGAATGCTGCTATCGACACCAGGGAACAAATTTGGATCCAAATCGCCGAGGAAGAAGTCTGCATCAGTGAGCAGGGGCATCCTATTCAACAAATGTCAAACAGACGGCTAGAGAAGCGACTTTCGCGATGCGAGACACCTACAACAATGTAGGATCTGTTCCCTGATGAGCAACTACGACAGTCTGCATATGCATGGTTGTCATTTAGCTTTTAGAAGTCAATCAGCAAATGGCGAGTGACATACCTGAAGCGTAGGATCGACGCCGACGAACCAGAATTGCACATTGTCCCCATCTCCTCCAGAAGCGATGGGTTGAAATGTCGGATTGGCATCACAGTTCGCTTAAAGGAGACGAAGAACAGAATCAGAAAAAGACGCTTAAATACATAGTTACACGCCATTCGGCGTGGGGAAGGACCTGGAGGGACACACCTCCACATGTCCAGTTTCTGGTTTGACTCGCGTCACAGTAGGCGGTACTTGCATAATTGGTGAAGGGCCTAAAGCCGGAGATCTCGGGAGCAGAAAGGGTGCTGAATGTCGTTACAAGGTCCCTCGTACGATGAAAGGTCGGCACAGGAGCGGCGACTACGGCAAGGCGGACAAAGGTAAAGAGGAAGGTGACGACAAAAATGAAAGTGGGGGAAGTCCGAGCCATCGCAGAGGCCGAAAAGTGAAATAATATTCAAGTGAGAAAGAAAGAAAGAAAGAAACTGGTCTCCGGGAACGCGGAAATGACACTGGTCGCACTATATTGGTTTACTTATAGCCATTCTGAGCTGTCGATAGAGTGAGACATGGACAGAGATTGGACATATCAATAGTTGTTAGCTATAGACATTGACAATGACAGCCCAACTTGTCGATGTACGAAAAAAAGGCCAAGCATAAGATGAAAGCAAGACCAGATTCTTGAGTCCAAGGATCGAGGACACATGATGAATAGGCCTTGCGTTGCGACCAGAGAGCTGACCTTTGAAGAAAAGTTTATTTCAAGGCCAATTCCCAAATTTGGTTATCGGGCCGGCATCAAAGAAGGCTGATGGGCTCCACGTGCTCACTTTGAGCACCCTTCCTCCGCGTCACAACCAAGTCGCAAAGTTGCAAAGTCCTAGCTAGGCGAGTCTCCTTCCAAAGACAGAAGCGTTCCCGCGAAGTACCCCTGTTCCATGTTACTATCATCCATATTTCTCCGTTGTTCCTTGATCATCTCTTATTCGCCTCCAGCACCGTGCAACCGAACAACAGAAAAGTCGCTTTCCTCACTGATTTAGACCCGTTGCCGCTTCAGAGCCGCGTTCCATGCTCAACAAACATGGACAGCGTGACCTGATGTTACATGCTCTCAGGGGATCCCGGAGCCTCTCTTCGTTCTCTACCGCGTATACATTACCCGCTCGTTTCTTTCTGGACTCTATAAATTCGCCTGCTTCAAGGCATACCACGCTCTTTCACTACTAACAATCTTTAACCATGAGACGCTTCAATCTTGGTCTTTCTCTCGCTTCGACCTTGTTCGCGGTTGCCAACGCGGGCTTCCCTTCCAAAATTTACGGCGTCAATCTAGGATCATGGTACATTCTACTCCACTTTGTGGAGAGTTCGCTTGACTGACAGACTCTATTAGGCTTGTCTTGGAAGCTTGGATGCTTCCTGCCGGTATGTTTACACAATTGACGCGTTTTGGTCTTTTCTCATGACTTTTTTTCAGAATGGCTTGCCATGGGTGGAGAGCAGTGCAACGATTGCTCCACCTGTATTGCGTCAGAATTGTATGTGTCTACAGTCTACTGGTGTCAACATGTCATTTATTCCCCTCCAGTGCTTTCGCCAAGGCCTATCCTGACACTGTCGACAAGACCTTCAAAGGACACTGGTACATATCAATTTTTTTAACAACGTCAACGCGTGATACTTATCTCCTTTTGTAGGGAGACCTGGTTCAATCAGACCCACGTTGACCAGTTTGTGGAACTTGGCCTAAACACCGTCCGCATTCCTGTAAGAAGATCTGACTTCCCTCCCTTTGACATTAGACCTGATGCCGACCTGTCTCTTTAGCTTGGCTACTGGCTTGTTGAGGATCTCGTCGATAGGTCGACTGAGTATTATCCTAGGGGTGGACTCTCCCAGCTTGTAAGGTTCACTTTCCGCGGCACCGAGCATATCATTAAAGGCACAAACGTCACTGCCAATGCGCATATCAGTGCCAACGCCACTGCATCGTTATCCTCTTCTTCCCAACTTCCTGAAATTTTCAACGCTGATGTGCGAGATGCTATTTCCAAAGCGATTCCCATCCTGTTGAAGCTCGGTGCTCAACTCCCTGCGATCGATCTCTTCAAGTTCTCTTTGTCCAGCAGGAAAAGGGAACCCCTCACCACGAAGTAGGTCACGTTCTGGGTTGTTTGTTGTCCTTCTTTTCTAACAATTTTCGTAGCTTCATGGATGTGAACTGGCAATATAACAACCCGTCTAACCCTGTTGACGCTGCGATCGGAGCTCAGATCTATGATAACCATCTGTACTACTCGTAAGTCCTGTGACCATCATCCACACGATTGGTGACTCACTTCAGTGTATTAGGTTTGGTGTATGTGATTTTTTTTTTGCTTTCCATGTTGCATAGTGCTCACAAGTGAATTTTAGGGTGTTGCTGATGCTACCCCTGATGCCTACCTCACCCACAATTGCAGTTCAGTCAATTTCACAAAATACGCATCTTCATCTCCTCATTCTAGTGCTAGATCTAAACCGTATCCAACAAGATGCTGCTGTGGGCAATAGCCCCCTATATTTCGGTGGTAAGTTTTTCCTGTTATCTTATCAGCGGCGATTCTGCGGATCTTAATCTTCCTGGACCAGAATGGGCTCTTCCTACCCAGTTCGACGCTACGGATGACTTCTTGTACAAGTGGGCTGATGCACAAAAGCGCGCCTACAGCCAGGGTGCCGGCTGGATCGTGAGTCTTTTGGTGTCCAAAAAACTGTTGTTCCTACTGACTGTCTTTTGCACAGTTCTGGAACTTCAAAGTTGAGAATTCGGAGCTTGCTGGTAACTTGTCAAGGCAATGGTATGTTGTCACAGAACATCTTATCCAATCATTCCTTATGTGTGCTACCCAGGTCATACTTGGATGGCGTCAAACTTGGTTTCCTTACGAAGGATCCCTCCAAGCTCAATGATCCAAACGTGTGCGACCCCTATATCACCACTGCTTGATCATTTAAGCTGTGTATACACGATACCCTCTACCCTTGTTCTTAACGTATTGTTATCATTATCAGATACCATATGCTTGGCCACCAATGTGCCAGTGAATTTTAGGCACTCAGGACGCATTTATTCTTTGCCTTGTGGGGCGCAGTGATCACGTTCGATGTCAGGCTTGAGGCACAATTCTTTGCTGGCTTTTTGGGGAAGAACTACAACAAAAGGAATGCACGAATGCGCAACGGAACGAAGACGAGTGCCTCACGGGCTCCCGCGTAACCTGCGCGTAACTGTGAAATTTGAAAACGAGTTGAAAATGTGGCAGCTCACGTGCTCTATTTTTAGCCTTGCTTCCGCTGGTCTCACCAATCTCGGGTATTCCAGTATCGTCAGGTGTGAGGAACTGATATTTTTCAAGCATTGTATACCGGTACACGTTGACGATTGTCCTTGTGTGCTCAGTTACTCGATGATCACACTACCTCATCGCGCCAGTCTGAAGCTTGATCAGGCGATCTCAGCGAATAACACTGGGTTTTTGGCTATAAATTGAAGCAGACACTCGCACGTAGAACCCCAGCATCTGCATCTGCTAATTGCTTCAACCATGAAGGTTACTTTCACCGCCTATGCTATCTTTGGATGCCTCGCTGCTATCCGCGCGACACCTCTCATTCCGCGCCAAAGCATCACAACACTCACAAGTGCTCAGGTTGCGGCCTACAAACCCTTCACTTACTTCGCCAGTGCTGCTTACTGTACTCCGAGCACAACATTAAGCTGGACCTGTGGACGTAAGAGTTCAGCGGTTCCATATTTAACATGCTTACTGATATGCGTATGGCACAATTTTAGAAAGCTGTCAAGGTAATTCTGATTTTATACCGGTTGCTTCTGGTGGCGATGGATCAAGCGTTCAATACTGTAAGTACTTCGCAGGGCTCTGAAAATGTCCACCTCACGTAGTTCTATGAACAGGGTATGTCGGTTACTCGCCATCTCAGAGCACGGTCATTGTCGCCCACCAAGGGACCATCCCTTCCGAATTGTGGGTTTGAATATCTTTTCTCCGACCCTAGCTAAAGGGCACCTTTTCTCAGCGAAGCCGATCTCACTGACGTCGAATTTGAACTCACCAATCTCGACTCCACTCTTTTCCCTGGTATCAGCTCCTCAATCGAGGTTCATGATGGGTTTGGCAAGGAGCAAGCTCTGTCAGTTCATTCAGATACATCTATTTCTCACCACAAGAAACCAATGTCCCCCTACTTTAGAACCGCAACCGCCATACTCTCGGCCGTCCAAACCACTATTTCGGCTCACAAGGCGACTAAAGTTACTATAGTAGGACATTCGCTTGGTGAGAATAGCCTTCACCTACCTTCTATCTTGAAATCAGCTAACAAATATCGTGCCTATTAGGTGCTGCGATCGCTTTGCTCGACAGTGTCTACCTTCCGCTCCACATCAGTGGTGTTACATTCCGGACCGTTTGCTACGGACTACCGAGGGTGAGTCATTATCTAGTCTCGAAAACTATGTGGCCAATCTCACGAACGGTATCTAAAGGTCGGAAACCAAGCATTCGCGGATTATGTTGACGCTCATCTATCTTTGACACACATCAATAACATGTAACGTACTCTTTTGAAATATCTTCAAATTTCCTAACGTGTGGCCATACAACAGGGAAGACCCTATACCTATTGTCCCAGGTACGTTTGTCTACTGAACACTAGCTGTGCGTGGACTGACTCTGAATTCAAGGGGAATTCCTCGGCTTCGTTCATCCTTCAGGTGAAATTCACATCCAAGACTCAGGCGCCTGGTTGGCCTGCCCAGGTGATATCTACTGGATTTTAGAAATGAATGAAGCTGATATACGCGGGGTCATACAGGTCAAGATAATCCCAGCACACAATGCATTGTTGGCGATGTTCCTAGCATCACCAGTGGCAGTCTATCCAACCACGACGGACCATATGATGGTGTCGAGATGGGCGAGGGTTGCTAAGTGTTGTGAATGACGTCCTTCAAATGTACCATGTATGTAATCTAAATTTCAAACCTGACAACAATGACCTTCTGGATACGGTCTTGCTTCAAATGTTGGTGGCGCACGTGGAGCCGCTCCCATGTGGGCTCAGAAGAAAACTTATGTTACGGTTAGATGATGAACCATATCGATCCCCTCAGATGACCTCACAGCATATCTCGGTCCTCGGCGTTTTCATCGCAATCTGAACTTCTGCCCTCTCTACTCCACGTTGCTCTTTTCCTTTCATATGGCGCATCGTGGTATCTGTGTCTTGGTTTCGGACAGTGAACTCCTCGTTGTTGATTGTTGTGTTGTTTCTAATGATTTCTTGTAGATTCACGAATGTGAATTGGCAGAACTTCAAAAACCCGTCTAACCCTGTTGACTCTGCGGCTCGAAAGTCTGATCTATGACAACTATCTGTATTGCTCGTAAGTTCAAGAACTACAACAAAGAAATGCACGAATGTGCAACCGAATAAGCACGAGAGCCTCACGGAGCTCACGCGCAACTTGAGAATATGAAGACAAGTCCACGATGCGGCAGCTCATGCGTTCTATTTTTACCCTTGCTTCCGCTGGTCTCACCAATATCGGGTATTGGGGTTTCGTCAGGTGTGAGGATCTATATTTCCCAATTGTTGTATACTGGCACACGTTGGCAATTCTCCTTGTGTGCTCAGTCGCTTAATGATCACACTCCCTCAGCGCCAGTCTGAAGCTTGATCAGGCGATCTCAGCGAATAACACTCCGTTGTGGCTATAAATTAAAGCACACACTCACACGCAGAACCCCAGCATCTGCGTCTGCCAATTGCTTCAGCCATGAAAGGTACTTTGACCGTCTGTGCTATCTTTGGAAGCCTCGCCGCTATTCGCGCAACACCTCTCATTCCGCGCCAGAGCATCACAACACTCACAAGTGCTCAGGTTGCGGCCTTCAAACCCTTTACATACTTTGCCAGTGCTGCTTACTGTACTCCGAGCACCACTTTAAGCTGGACCTGTGGAGGTAAGAGCTTGATGGTTATAAATATAACAAGTTTATTGATACGCATACATTTTTAGCAAGCTGCGAAGCTAATTCTGATTTTATACCGGTTGCTTCTGGTGGCGATGGATCAAGCATTCAGTACTGTAAGTGACTGAGAAGGCTCTACTTGAAAATTTTCACCTCACAGAGCTGCATGAACAGGGTTTGTGGGTTACTCACCATCTCAGAGCACGGTCATTGTCTCCCACCAAGGCACTGATACTTCGAAATTGTCGGTTGGAATCACTTTTTGTCATACTCTAATTAACGCCTTTTTCTCAGGGAAGCTGATCTCACTGACGTCGAATTTGTCCTCACCAACCTCGGCTCCACTCTTTTCCCTGGTATCAGCTCCTCAGTCAAGGTTCATGATGGCTTTGGCAAAGAGCAGGCTCAGTCAGTTCAAACACATTCATTCTCACCAAAAGAAACCAATGTCCCCTACTTTAGAACCGCTACCACAATACTTTCGGCTGTTCAAAGCGCTATTTCGGCTCACAAGGCGACGAAAGTTACTGTAGTAGGACATTCGCTTGGTGAGAACCGCTTCCACCTACCTTCTGCCCTTGAAATCAGTTAACAAAATATCGTGCCAATCAGGTGCGGCGATCGCTTTGCTCGACAGCGTCTACCTTCCGTTACACATCAGCGGTGTTACATTCCGGACTATTTGCTATGGACTGCCGAGAGTGAGTCATGGTCTAATCTTGAAAACTATGAGGTACCAGTCAATTTCACGAACGGCATCTAAAGGTCGGAAACCAAGCATTCGCGGACTACGTTGACGCCAATCTTTCTCTGACACACATCAATAACATGTGACGTGCCCTAGTATCGTATCGAAATATCTTAACCTTCCTAACGTTTACGCCACAGGGAAGACCCTATACCTATTGTCCCAGGTACGTGAATCCACTGAACAGACCAACTATGCGTGTTGACTGACCTGAATCCAGGTCGATTCCTCGGCTTCGTTCATCCTTCGGGTGAAGTCCACATCCAAGACTCAGGAACCTGGATGGCATGCCCAGGTGATATCAATTGGATCTGAGAGAGGAATGAAACTGATCTTGATACACGCGGGGTCGCACAGGTCAAGATAATACCAGTACAGATTGCATTGTTGGCGATGTTCCCAACATTTTCGACGGCACTGAATCCGACCACGACGGACCATATGATGGCGTCGAAATGGGCGAGGGATGTTAAGTGCTTTGATGACGTCCTCTGAATCTACCATGTATGTCATCCAAATTTCAAACCTGACAACAGTGACTTTCTCGATATGGTCTTGCTTTAAATGTTCGTGGCACACGTGGAGCCGTTGCCATGTGGGGTCGGTACAAACATCATGTTACGGTTAGATGATGAAACATATCCATCTCCTCAGATGACCTCACTGCGCATCTGGTCCCCGGCGTTTTCATCGCAATCTGAACTTCTGCCCTCTCTGCTACACGTTGCTTCATGTTCTTTTTGTGTTGGCTTTGACGGAGCACACCGTCCAACTCCATCTTCAAGCTTCCTGGCACCTGTCCAGTGCCCAATGACCTCTCGCTAAGCTCATCAGATGCCTCAAACAAATCAGTACTTCCCTGGCCAGTCATACCGCTCTCATTGAAAAGCTAAATGTCTTTAGGTCGGAAATCAGGCATTCGTTGACTATATCAATGCTCGCCGCGACGTATTTCGTGTAGATAACAAGTAAGGAGCCTGTCATGTGAATGAGGCATGACGTTGAAGCTCTTTTTCAGATATGACATCGTCCCCATCCTTCCAGGTCAGTCGCGTTCGTCGAAATCATTACCAGTATATGTTGACTTCGAACTATCCCAGGCCGTTTCCTTGGCTTCCATCATGTGAATGGCGAGAAGCACATACTAGCTTCCCTTGAATGGGTTGACTGTCCAGGTTAGTGACAAGCCTGACCCTAAGTAGCAGTACACTGATGTCGGATAGGGGAAGATAACACCGACTCTGAATGTACAATTGGTTATGTGCCAAACATATTTGTTGGAGAGACTGGTGACCACGTAGGCCCATATGATGGAGTGAGGATGGTTTGTTGACCCTCAGAATCATAACACTGAGGTTGGGCGGGAGAGCTATAACGGCCTGTGTGCTGATCGAATGTGAAGATACAACATTGATGTACCATTTCCGAAACAATTCAGATTAACGGGATCTTTATTTGTGTTCTTGGTTGTTCGGCATGAATGACCGTGCTTGGCGCGTTTCCATTTTGTGGCGCAAAATATCTTTTGGGACCATCCGATTTGCGCTGCTTTTGCTACCATGATTAAAATGCTGCTTTTCCGCTGCATCTGGCTCAGAGTACTCGATGTGACGGGTAAAATTCCAGTGGATAAATGAATCCACGACCCTTCAAGTTATCGGCGAAAACAACGAGCAACGAGTGATAATACAGTGAGTGATCAGGCATAACTTAGTCTATGATATTAAGCTCTTTTAAGCGAGCTTTCGCAAACTCGTCCTTATAGGTATTCCATATCCTGCAACAAGGTTGAGAACATATCTAAGTCAAACATTGATAAAGACGCACCGCGTAAGTTCCTCGATATACAATTCTTGTACTCGATGAACTTGCTCAATATTGGGCTTCTCACATTTCTCTACATGGATAGGATTGCCAACTGTGTACCCGTCAGTATGTTCACGACGACAACGCAGAGAAAATACTTACTGACTGCGACTATCCGCCGTCGGTAAGGCATAAGTCCCAAATTATCTGTAGAATCCGGTGACAACTCAGTAATCGATAGATGATGGAAATGCCTACAATTTAGCAGTCCTCGACCGTGGAACAGCGGGAGGGTGAACCCAAAGACGGACTGAAACTTTCGTTGAAGTGCATATATCGTGGTCCCCTTCTCATTTGGCATTTGCTCGTATATCTGCAGCGACATTAGTTTGGACCTTTGATTGGGACAAATTTGAGGACTGACGTCATTCTCACCAAAGGAGAAAACTGGAACTAGATCGGCGCTAGGTCGAAAAAGTATGAGAACGGTTGCGAGGATGTTTAATAACTCAAATAGTTTACCCGTGCTGGATTGCCACTTTGATGAACCCCAACCTGAAGCCAAATGAATGAGATTGACACCAAGACTTTCCTAAAGGTGCTCACCGTTTGCGTAACGTCAAATCAGCTGTTCCAGGGCGTGCACTCAGACTCTCTGCAGCACCTCCGACGACTATGGTAATCGCAGATCCTGGGCCCGCTTTCAAAATATTCGAACAAGACTGTTTGCTGACGCTGCAGACTCCCAGCGCCAGTAGAATGTCTCGATAGAAAGGCATGTTGAAGTTGGTTGTTAGGGTGAGGAGATGAGGCTTGATTCCCGGAAATGCTTTGGAAAAACCAGTCGCTGTGGCAATGTGAGTAAAGAACTAGGATCGAAAGAGAATCTGGAACAACCTTCTGTCGCAAAAGTCGCCAGTGCACCCCTAGCAGATAGTGTTGAGTAAAGCGCGTGTTCTTTTTGAATATGGAACGAGCTTACATTCCAATGATTCCTGAGTGACCCAATAAGAATAAGCGACTTTCTGAAAATGGAAGATTGCTGAAGTATACGCACCATGTGGATGATAACCAAAGACATAAGGCCTATCTGCAGGGAGGTCTGCCTCCTGATTTCACACGCGTCATCAACGAAAGTCCAGAAGGAACGAAAGAATCCAAACGAATACCTTTAAGAAGCTATATTGGACAATTAGTATGTGAATTACGCGTATGCATTCCACAACGATACTCACGATGCAGGGTAGTAATCCGCAAAGTACTTCCAAAAGGATAAAGAGCGAAACCATGGGCTCATTCGACCTCCACGTTCAGGCCCGTCGTCTAAACAGCGCACCCAAAACAAGTATATCGCAAGTATCGGCCAGAGTGGAGGAATCGAACTGAACCGAATGTGAGCTTGGAAGATTGCGAGGAAACGAAAGTAAAATAGATCCATACCAGAGTAAAAGAAACACTACAGTAGTAATCACAATCATAACAGACCATCCAGCAACAGCGAGCATCTGCATTCTCCGTTTCATGGGTATTCTTGAGGGAACAAAGCTATAAGAAACCATGCTCAGTAGGTAAAGAACGTTCACAGTCTATGGCCAGCCACGTACTCGATATTAGTCTGAAGGGCGACTATGGGGTTAATTGGAGTCACATTGAGCTTGGAGAGACGATTCCTGAGCGAGGAGGCAGAGAGTGTTCTTGAGGCCGAAGTGAGCATTCCCTCTTGGATACCCTCGGGCATGGTAAGCCCCACAAGCGAAGCAAGGCTTGCAGCTCGCTGCAGGCGATGCACGGTAAAGTCAACGTCCAAGTTGTTGAGGTTATGTGTAAGTAGAGGGCAAGTCGGTTTCAATCCGGCTATTTAAACACGATCAAATCATGCATGTGCTCTTATCACGCTATTTTAGTTTGTCCTCATCTACTTTAATTCATGCATGGACCACCGAATACAAAACTACTATTCATTACAAAGTAAAATCAAATATGGGACTTTATTTTAGCTCCGAAGCTTTAAGCATACAGGTCATCATCAGCGTCCTCAGAGAACCCAGCATTGCCGGAGGTTGCGCCAACAGGGGCAGCAGCACCGCCTTCACCCTCCGGGAACTTGAAGTTGTTTCCAAACCCACGCGATTGTTGCAGGTTCTAAAAATCGAAAGTCTGATAAGCTGATATTCAAAGATAAGCTGATAAAGGGACGCAGACCTGAGAGAACATCTCATATCGCCTGATATCTTGATCTGACACGGAGCGACGAGCGAACTTCATAGCCTCCTCAAAGTGTTCCCTAAAAATCACAAAGATTGAAATCATACTCCCAAAAAGTTCAGAAATTTACCAACCTTGTTATCTGGGGAACAGGGTCTTCCTCCTCATCTTCCATATCCGCGTCAGCTCCAGGATTCGCCTCCTCGCGTTCCCGCTTCTCTCTCGTCCTCCGAATGTCCGCATCAATGGACTCGCGGATTGCCAACTTCGCAGCACGCTGGCAAATTTCCGTAAGATCAGCACCGGAGAAGCCATGTGTGCTCTTTGCCAAGAAGTCAAGGTTGACCTCTTGTGCAACGGGCGACTTCTTCAGGGCAGCCTTGAGAATAGACAACCGTGAAGGCTCATCGGGCAAGGGGATGTAGATAAGCTGGTCGAGACGACCAGGACGAAGGAGAGCCGAATCGATTTGATCGGGTCTGTTTGTGGCACCAATAATGAAGACATTCTTCTTCGAGTTCATACCATCCATTTCCGTGAGAATCTGGTTCAGGACACGATCGCCTGCTCCT
The DNA here is from genome assembly GCA_018855395.1 of Arthromyces matolae. Classification (NCBI taxonomy): domain Eukaryota; kingdom Fungi; phylum Basidiomycota; class Agaricomycetes; order Agaricales; family Lyophyllaceae; genus Arthromyces; species Arthromyces matolae. The sequence goes on from JABAJW010018011.1 coordinate 17,383, forward strand.
CCACCGTCTCCAGCACCGGATCCACGGGCCTTAGCGATCGAGTCCAATTCATCGAAGAACATGACACAGGGTGCGGCAGCGCGAGCTTTGTCGAAGACGTCACGAACGTTGGCTTCAGACTCACCGAACCACATGGTGAGAAGTTCGGGGCCCTTACCCGAAGTCGTCAGTTTCAATGAAACACACAATGACTGGTTCTTACCTTGATACTGATAAAGTTGGCATTACACTCATTGGCAATGGCCTTTGCCAGGAGGGTCTTACCAGTTCCAGGAGGACCATAGAACAAGACACCCTTTGAAGGCGACATGCCATACTTGAGGAATTTCTCGGGGTGGTCCACTGGATACTGCACGGTCTCTTGAAGCTCCTGCTTGACCTTCTCCAGACCACCGATATCGTCCCATGTGACAGTAGGCACCTCGACGACGGTCTCGCGGAGAGCGGAGGGGTTGGACGCGCCAAGAGCGAAACGGAAGTTGTCCATTGTGACACCGAGAGAGTCGAGAACCTCAGCATCAATGGTATCCTCATCGAGGTCAATGAGATCCATTTTTTCACGGATTTGCTGCATAGCTGCTTCCGAGCATAGAGCAGCAACATCGGAACCAACGTATCCGTGAGTGTCAGCAGCGATCTACATATCCGATATGAGGGTTGTTCGTACTATAATTATCTTCAATTAACTCACTTGCTCAAGATCAACATCGTCCGTGAGCTTCATGTTCTTGGTGTGAATGCGCAGGATTTCAAGGCGGCCTGTAGGGTCAGGAATTCCGATATCAACTTCACGATCAAAGCGACCAAATCGACGAAGAGCAGGGTCGATGGAGTTTGGCCTGTTGGTGGCAGCCATGACGACGACGTTTGAACGAGCCTTAAGGCCATCCATAAGGGTGAGGAGTTGAGAGACCACACGACGCTCGACTTCGCCATTTGTCTGAGGAGCGATGAGTAACAAACATATTATGTGAAGTGCAATCACGTACCTTTTCACGTTTAGGCGCAATAGAGTCGATTTCATCGATGAAGATGATAGCAGGAGAGTTTTTCTCGGCTTCTTCGAAGGCTTTACGAAGGTTACTCTCACTTTCGCCAGCCATTTTACTCATGATTTCTGGGCCATTAATGAGGAAGAAGAACGCGCCGGTCTCGTTCGCGACAGCACGGGCCATGAGAGTTTTACCAGTTCCAGGGGGGCCGAACATGAGAATACCACGAGGAGGCTTGATACCGATTGACTTGAAGAGCTGTGGATGACGAAGTGGTAGTTCGACAAGTTCACGGATCTGAGCCATTTGCTTTCTGCAGCCACCAATGTCATCATATCCAACATCAGCAAGATTTGATTCCTCGTCTTCTCTCTTGACGGGGTCGCCCTCTACAGCAAGATAAGATATGTGGGAAATCGACAACTGGGATCAACATACCGGTATGAATTACCGTATCTTGAGCAACGATACAAAATTCTGCGGGATCTGTCTCGATGACCTTGAATTCCACCGTCCGCATACCACCGCGGACTAGGAACGTGTCACCCTTACGGACAGGTCTGTAGGCTGATGATAGTTGCATGTTAGTCATGCATGAGACTCCGAAGTGGAAACTCGTACCCTCGAGGAAGTAAGGCTTGAGGTAAACGTCGAAGATATTTCCACTGAGACCCTCGATAGAGTCGTCGAAGGGAAGGACGTGTATGCGTTTTCCGTACTTGATATCGAGGCATTGGTGCACATTGACAAGGTCGCCGAGTTTGACTCGCAAATTATTTCGTGCAACCTTGTTGATCTGAATGCGACCCTCCTCAACTTCGTCAGAGCTCAAGCAGATAAGGACGGTGTCACGTCTCTTCTTGCCTCTGGCGGTGATAAATAGTTAAGTAGCAGTCATTGATACTCGGAAATTATACACACCGGACAATGATAGTATCGCCTCGGAAAAGCTGGAGCAACTCCATTGTGGCAGGATGGAGAGTGGCAACTAAATCGCAGCGTAAATTGAAATTGCGCGCTAATTTAGTTCCTTCAAGTCTTACCAGAGTTGTCGTCCGCTGTCGCCTCATCAACGATCAGACGGTTAGGACTGGATAAATTGGACGGATTGAGTTACAAGTTTTGACATGAAAGAAAGGTTTTACTTACGATTTCTTGGGCCTGAGGATGGCAGTGGAGATGTCATCGGGGCCAGGTTGAGGTGCTGCGCCACTTGGATCAGCCATTGTGAGTTCGTTTCAGTTATGAGAAGGATGAGATGTGCTGAGCACAAGTGTTTTATAAGGTGAACAAGAAGAAGGACGCGCGTTCAAACTGGGGTCTGACAAACACAGCCAATCACACGTGGTCCGTCCCGACGCGTTTTCTCGTCCCTTCTTCCACTTTCCAGCAACCTTTTGTTTAGAACAAGGATCCATCGGGTATCCAACATAAATACAATACGACCTATATTCTACCCAAAGCGTTTCTTCACATCTCTTCGTCATCAATGTCCAAGTCCTCAACGGGGAAATCCCCTACTTTGACTTTATCAGCACGCACAAACACCCCGTAATTAGGCCGACAAGAAAAATAGCGTTCCCCCTGCACACTGCAATGAATTGGTCAGCTATATTTCACGCTTAGTGTACGATAAGTCACGTACGAGCCATCGTTTTTGCCCATCGGTTCATCATACTCGATACCAACCCAGAATCCGCTATTAAATTGTGTGGTTCCAGTGAAGCGTACTGTGCCTCGTTTGCGGAGACCAGGTTCGCTTGATTCGACTTCACATCTTGCACCGACCACGACTTCTGTGGGTATTGGGGAATGAATCACAGTCTCTTCACTCTTGGGCGCAAAGCGTCCCATATGGTGCCGTTGCTTGTACGCAAGGACCGTATCTGCCAAATTTTACTCGTATAAGCAAATCGGTTTTGAATGCGCGAAATAAGTTACCCTGGCGCTGAGCATATTCTTCTGGGGTCAATTCAAATTTATCGACTTGGGATACATCCGTCATTTGCCCCGTGAAGGAAGCTGAAGG
>JABAJW010018012.1:0-20071 GCA_018855395.1 Arthromyces matolae
ACAGGTTATGACTGATACTCAACGATGTGGGACGAGATTCGTTATCGGGTATGGTTTCTTCGCATTCAAGCTACTTACTTAGGATGGATGGATGGATGGATGATCTCTGTTTAACGCCGACAAGTCACTATGTAGGACTAAGGGGCGGGCTGTAAAAGCTATGGAGGTCGTATCTAAAGAAGTAGAGTTGTTTGTAATCTATTTGATCCGGGCGTTTCCTGGTGGATTTGTAATGTGTGTAGTTGTTAATGGGAGGGAATGGCGATGTCTCGTAGCATAGCAAGTGTAGAGTAAAAGTCCTGTGTCTTGAGGAATGAGGAAAATAGTAATAGGGATAAATAAAGAAAAGAAAAGAAAAGGAAAAATAAGATGTTTCGGGCGCTCGTCCCTTTTGGATATTGCTGCTAGCCTTCGCGTGCATGTCCGTGTTGAGCTCGAGTCGAGTCGAGTAGGGTGGGGTGGACATGTCCTGGATTGTTCCGTCTCCGCTGCTGTGCGTCATGTTTGTCGTCTATGTGGCGCGTCTCTACTCCTCTCCCTCCTCCCCCTCGCGCGTCTCCTCTTCTCCATCTTCATCAGACCACGTCTCCTCGGGGATTCTACCCCATCCCGCCTCCTCCTCCTCCTCATTGTCCGCATTGTCTGGGTTTTGCCATCGGTGGTGGTGTATGTCGACATTGAACTCCACACCGGTTTCGTCGTCTTCATCCTCCTTCGGCTTCGCTCTCTTTTTCTCCCTTTTCTTCCCCGTCTTGGTGAAGGCACCAGATCGTGTCAGGAAGGTACTCATCGCTCCGAGGCCTTTCTCTGTTCCCAGGAGGATTCCCAGGTCGAGGCCCGCGTCTATCTTCCGTAGTAGGTAGCGTTGGTCTTCATGAAGGCGGCATTCCTTTATAACATGTTCTCTTGTCTGATATCTCGCACCGCACATGCACCTGACACTTTCAGTCGGTACAAATCGTGCATAGTACTCACCTAGGTATGAGTGCCTCGTCCTGCACTGAGTGAGTCTCGCGAAGATCTCGCGCGAGCATGTGTATACGTGTTTCCTCGGTTTGTTTGCTGGTGGGAGTTTGTTCGCGATTGCGAAACCCCCTGATGGTGGTGTCTTCTTCCAGTCTGCTTTCCATTTGTGCAGGGCTTTTTCCTTTGTGACTCGTTTAGCGTGTGCAAGTGTGACGTACCTTTCCTTCCACATCGTCGCTCCCTCTTTTGCTTCTTCATCTGCCCTCTCGTTTCCTAGGACGTCTTCGTGGCCAGGACACCATTCTATCGAGACCTGATGTTCCTGTCTCTCGTCTAGGTACCTGTCGACGTCGTGTGTGAAGGAGCGCATCCACTTCTGACACACGGCGTCTTTCGTGCCGTATATGCTGGATACCGCTGCTGTGTTGTCCGCATAGAAGGTTATCTTGGTGATCCTAGGGTGAGATCTGGCGAAGTTAGTGGCAATTTTGGCTGCTACGGCCAGTCCAACCATTTCCGCGTCATAGACTTCTGCGGTGTGGCCGAGTCCTCCTCTGCGGGTGAGGATTTCGTTACCTTTGTAAAACCCGGCAATTCCCCACCCAACGTTCTTCTTCCCTTCCTGACCTTCCTCGTCAAGCATCGAGCCATCCGAGTACATCAGGAGGATTGAATCATCGTTCTTGAGGGTGTTGAACCGGTTTTTGTGGGCTTCTGCCGCTTTATCCTTCTTGATACGCTTGTCTGCTGGTGTGATTGTGAGTCGTCCTTGGTAGTGCTCCGCGGTCTTGCGCCAGGGTGGTCGGCATAGCGGGGTGATTCGCTCGCCCTGTAATGGGCAGTATGTGCTCTCTGCTATGGCCTCGAGTTGTGTCCGTTGACCTTTTGGCTTGGCGCCCCGTCTCTTCGCAGGTTTTCGAGACGGCAGTGGCGGCAGGCTGTGTGCAGGATAGCCGTTCCTCCACTTCTCTGGTAGGTGACTGATTATCGGGTGGGATTGGTTTAGCTTGTGTAGTCGGTTGGCGTATCCTTCGACTGCCCTGTCCATGGTGTGTCGGATTGGTGGGATAGCCATCTCGACTTCCAATGCCGCTGTAGGTGTCGTGCGGAATGCACCGGCCATGTGGCGTAATGCTTTGTTCTGAACAACCGTTAGTACGTCTCTATGTTTGGCTTTACCTGTCCACCACGCTGAGCAAGCGTAGGTCAATATTGGTACTACGCACGCTCGATACATCGTGCGGAGGTGTGTTTGACTGAGCCCTTTGATGGTGTTCGCGAGCATGGTCATCCCCTGCACCGCGACATTGGCCTTCTCTTTGATGATTTTGACGTGTCTGTCAAAGGTTAGCTTGCGGTCAATGTGTAGACCTAAGATTCGGATTGTAGGTTTAGCCGTGATTGTTACCTCTGTTCCATCCGGCATAGGTAGGTTTATGCTTGGTGCATGTCCTCCATCCCTACGCCAGGAGTGGTGTTGCAGCTCGGTCTTGTCAGCTGCTGTGGAGAGGCCCACTCGTCGTAGCCATTCATTGATGTAGACGAACGCTTCCCGTAATATTTCGATGTTCACTTCGAGGGATTTGGATGACACCCGAATTGTTCCATCGTCGATGTACATGTCTAAAATTGGGTCAGTCGAATCCTGCCTTTCCCTCTCTTGGAGGGAAGGGCGTCTCTCTTCCATGAGCTCTTGGATCTCGCTACCGTAGATTATTGAGAGGATGGGTGATACTGGGGAGCCCTGTGGGATGCCGTTTTGCACCCGCTTCATCTCACCCCTCCTTCCATCTAGGCATATTGCTGCCTCTCGTTCGTCGAGAAAGGACTTTACCCATCTGACCAGAGGTAATGGGATGCCTTTCCTGCGTAGTTCGCGTAGGAGTCGTGCGTGATTGACATTGTCGAAGTAGCCTGAAATGTCGAAAGTGAGTACGGAGGTCACTTTCCCATGGTTTCGTGCAGCTTGTATATCCTCAATATGCGTCAGCAAGGCATCACTGGTGGAGCTGCATGGTCTCCCGCCAAACTGGTTAGTGGGGACCAGGTCTGCAACTCCTACCATGTAGCTCAGTCTCTTGGCGACGACGCTTTCCAGTACCTTGCCTAGACACTCCAAGAGTTGTATCAGTCGGTAGGCCTTGGGTTGTGAGTAGTCCGGCTTGTTGGGTTTTCGAAGCGCGATGGCTACCGCTCTTCTCCACAGTTTGGGGTGGTGACCCGTTTCGACGCAGTGGTGCATGAGTGCAAAGAGTAGGTCCTCTTCCGCCTCCCATGCCCACCTTACCGCTGTGAAGGGTTGTTGGCTTTCTCCTGGGGCCTTGCGTACACTTTGGCTGAGTATCGCTTCCTTAACCTCGGTGCGCGTGAGTGGTGTGTGTTCAATGTCGCCGGCTTCGTCTTGGTCGAGATCCGGGTAGTCGTTGTTGTCGAGGGGAGGTGGTGGTTTGAATAATGTTTCCCGAAGTGCATCGCATTTCTCCTCGTGTGTGATGGCCGGTTCTTGTCCTGGTCGGGCGATGGCAGGGGATGGGTAATTGCGAGTACCTTTTGACCAGCTGCGAAAGCCCCATATGTCGTCTGGCTTAGCGTCTTCCAAGGTCTTTTCTATCCAGTCTCTGCGTTCATGTCTGAATAGCTTCCTGAAGTAGTTAGTGTTTTTTCGTAATGCGGTGGTTATGGCCTCCGACTGTACCCCCCACCTCTGCAGGTGGGATTTAGATTGCTGTCGGAGGTGTTCCCTGTTGCGTGCGACCTCAGTGAGTTCGTCCGTCCACCATGGCTTGGCCTTGTTTGACTTCTTCTTCTCCGGGACCGTCGCCTTGGAAGCCTCTTTCATTGCTTCTGTGATGAGGCGCACATCCTCATCCAGAACCTCTGGAGGCCTCCTAGTTGACAAGTCCTTCATAGCGGCCCATCGTTCCTGGTGCAGGGATAGGCCTGCACCGAAATGGGTCTGCCACTCGGAGGCGTGTTTTTTGTCGAATTTGTATCTTGCGCCTGCTGGGTCGTCGATTTCCTGTGATCCGTTATCGATTACCCACTTGAGCGCATAGTGGTCTGAACCACATGCTTTGGTTGGGTCGATTGCCCATTCCTGGGCTGAGTCCAGCGTTTTGGCTGTCCTGTTGACCCAGGTGAGGTCGATCGTGGACGTGGCTCCGCGTTGTTGGTGTTCCTGGTACGTGGGTTCGCCTTTAGTGTTGAGGAGGCTGTAGCCTCTCTCATCTAGCCAATCGACTAGGTGTTCCGTCTTGCGATTTGCTATGACGTCTCCTGCGCTCCAGCGGGGGTGGTGCATGTTCCAGTCTCCTGTGAGGATGACCGGATCGTCAGAGGGAAGAGGTATGTTTTGTAGCCTCATTGAAGCGTCGGTGTACGATGGGATGGGGTGTTTCGGTCTGGGCTGGTTGTATATGTTAATAATGGTAGTTGTAGGAAATGTACCTTGTTCGACGTCGAGTATTTGGATGTCAAGATCTTGTGCGAGGTCAGACCTCAGCGTGACCGTGAAGTCCTCTCTTGTCCTGGTATAGGCCATTGTTCGTGGTCTCTGTCCTGTCGCAACCTTAGCGACAGGTAGGATCGGAGTCCATCCAGCACAGGCTACTGGGCCCATTTGGTCACCTCCGATCCTGTCCCAAGCGGGTTCGGTGAGTAATATAATGTCAAAATGATCTATAAAAGTGTTGAGCGCTGTGTGGCAAGCCAGCTTGCTGCGATTCGCGTTTAGTTGTATAATTCGTATGGGCTGTGTAATCATAGAGAAGTGGACTCATCCGATACTTTCTCGCTTTGGGACGCAGCCTGTGCGGTCTCCTTGTCTGTTCTCTTGGTTCTCCGGCGACCCGTGACCTTGGTGAATCCGTCGTTCGCGTCCTCGCTTTGGTCGGTCGTTCCGTCGTTGTTGGTCTTTCTCCCTCCTCTTTTCCTCGCCTGGCCTCCGCCGTTCGTCGCTTTTTGTATCTCTCGTTCTCTTGCAGCTCCAGCCAGTCTGATCCTCTCGGGGCATCGTCTGTCCGTGGACGGATGATCGCCTTCGCAGTTTCGACATCGTGGAGGTCGTATCGTTCCATTTGCGTCCATGTCGACGTCGGTGTGGTCGTTCTCATGATGGGTCCCCGAGCATATTCGGCATCTGGCGTTGCTGCTGCACCTCGCGGCGTGGTGGCCGAATGACCAGCAGTTTTGACACTGTAGGACTGGGGGCCTGTCTGCATGGACCACTGCCTTGCACCACCTTGAGAACAATGCGTAGTACTTGTGCTCGAGTACAAGTGTTGCCTCATCCTCGGTCCCAAATTCCAGTACTATCGAAGATCGTTCTTGCGTCTTGATGTCTTCTGGAGACCTAATCCACTTTGGGTTCGATATCAGTTTTACCTTAGCCATTATTGGGTTCTTCTGAACGAGTTCTTCTGCCAGCTCTTCCGGTTCCAAAACGGTGCCTTGCTCTCCCGTCCATACCCCGTCTATCCTGACTTTGTAGCGTCGATCATCTGTTGTGATTTCCAGTGCGTTTTCTGGGACGTCGAATACGTGTATGAAGGCGTCGGCATGTTTGAGGAGGTCAGCCCCCGTCTGATCCTCTCTGGACATGATTATGAGGTTTCGGCGTTGGTTGTAATGCGCTGAGACTACCCTAAGGTGTTGCGAGCTCTCCCTACTCGCAAGGGCATCGTTAATGTTGTCTACGATGGCTTTAGGGTGTAGGCGCTTCTGATCGATTTCGCACCCACGCGGTATGATGACTAGGCGCGATGGATGGTAGGATTGCATGGGGTTTTTGGGCAGGGATGTGTGGTATGGGCTGTGGCTGGCGTTGGTGGTGCTGCTGGTTTTGGGCGTCTGCGGTATTGGTCTATAGGTAGGACCAGTCGCGTGCACCGTCCTGGTCTTGGAGCTGGCTTCTGAACTCGTTTTCGATTCCTCCGCTGTTGGCTTCGGTCTTTCTTCAATCTTACTCCGCAGAGTCTTAAACTCCTCCGTCAGACTACCAAGCGCCTTAGCAATCTCTGATATTTTCTGGTCTCTGTTGTCCGAGTCAGCATTTGTATTATTCTCGTTGGCAGGTACAAGGAGTTGGAACTTATGTGCAATGGCCCATACGAGTTGCGTGGTGTGTTGGCTCCAGTTCGTGTGGTCCGAGTACTGAGGTAGAACGTTGACTATGTCCTCTAGCATCTTGGCGACCCTTTCCTCCCCCATCCGTTCCGTAGCCGGTTTCTTCGCTTTCCTCTCCTTTTCCTTTTCCTTTTCCTTTTCCTGCTTATCTCCATCAGCCTTAGCCAGATTATCTTCTTCGTTTTCCATTTCCGTCTCTGATGATGATGACTCTTCCACTACCCTTTTCTTCCGAGCTCGTCCCGATGGGGTTTTCGGTGCTGTCGTGGGCTGTACAGGTCCGAAGACATCTGTCTGATTGGTGTCGTTGTCTCTGTCTCGTTTTAGACCTCCAAATCGCACTGCTTCGAGGTACTTTGGGTCTGGCGGTTCTTTTTTAGACTGTATAACCCAATTGTATTCGCCCATTCTTGACTATTAAAATTTCCTTTGCCTGCTAGACACCGTGGGAAAATTTTCCTTTGGTGGCGGTTCCGGAACAAGGAGCGATTCCTACTTACTCAGGCGTATCCGTGATTATCATGCATCACGGCCTTACAATTGTAATACAAATGATGATGCATCAAACACTACAAGTTGTAGTGATCTATGATGCATCGTCGTTTCCCCTCCCCTTGAAAATTCCCCATCCTTCGGCATGCCGGCACCACCGCGATCACCGCATTCCGCACCGTTCCGTAGCGCCTCATTACCCCATCCACTCCCTCCCGCCCTCCGCCCTCGTGGTTGCACTGCTGCAGCTGTACTTACCCCAATTATCCAAGATCACCATCGCCAATCATACTAGGCATCACGCTGGTTGCTATATGGGTTTCTGGTGACGTCCTGTTTCCCTATCCTCCTCTCTTAATCAATTAAAATACGTACAATGTAACTGTAAGTCATTTTAATCAGATTCAGGTATAAAAAACTTTCTGAAGCAACATGACTGAGTTGGACAAGTTCTCTGCCGCTGAGATTCCCAAGTAGTTTCAAGAGATCAATCAAAATCCCGAGTATAAAAAGCTTTATTGACTAAACATGACTTGGACTTAGGACTATGTTCTCAAAAAGGTTCATGTGAATATCATGTGACCGCGTCGAGAACAATTCTCGACACGGTCTGAATGATGTCATGCCGCTTAGTAATATATGTCCACATGCAAATCCTGTCGGTTCGGCAGTGAACCGACAGGATTTGCATGTAGGTTAGTAATCCTTGATGACAAATGACATCAGACCGCTTAAGAATGACGATGCATCATCAATCGAGGACATTCGATATATGGTGAATTCATGATGCATGGTCCTTTTGAACATCAGTTTTTCCATTATGGTCAAAGTAATGTATTTGCAATTTTCGAAAATATAAACATTGTATCCCTATTGAAATCATTATACTTTACTCGAACTTCGTCCACGCTTTCCCCTCCCTCCATGGACCTTATCGGACTTCCGTTTACCAGGTTGCACGTGATCTATTCCAGTTGCAAGGGCCACCATAGAGACAGACATCACGGTACCATCGGGATACCTAGCTGCCCTAGCTGCACGCTTTTGACGAGGCAATGTGAGACTGGGGCTCTTCCCAGCTAAATTTGAAAGTATCATAGCTTCTGCTGATACTTGCTGAAGAGGAGTGGGTGGATCAACCGGAATGAGGGAATTGACGGGGATGGGTGGATCGACGGTGAGTGGGCTTTCGTAATTGACATCACGATTGATTCCATTAACAATCCGTTCCTGGTCGTGACTATTGCCGAGATTCTCATCACGACAAGGACTATGATTTCCACCATCATCACGCCCATGACGGCCATGACCACGACCACGACCGCGACCGCGACCACGACCACGACCACGACCACGACTGAGACCATTGTGTTCCATAGAAGGATCTACAGGACCGGGATTGATGGGCGGACGTGTCATAGGAAACGAGATGGCAGAGGGTAGAATCAAAGGAGTTAGATCAGATGACGCATCAACAGTCTGAGGCAACCCGTCGACTAATGATGTTCCGATGACTGGTCCAGCAGAAATTGGGATAGGAGAGTGGACAATCGAAGGAGTTGGTTCAGATAGTGGTTGAGGAGATGGGTCTTGAACGGGGCTTGTACATTGATCTTGAACAGGGTTCACAGCCAATGAAAGGGAAGTAGCTGTATTTTTGGGTAAGGCTGAGGGGATCAAAGGAGATATCGTGTTGATAACCGGAGATGGGTCTCGAACGGCACTCGTAAATTGATCTTGAAGAGGGTGCACAGCCAGTGGAAAAGAAGTAGTTGTATTTTCGGGCAAGGCTGAGGGAATCAAAGGAGATATCGTGTTGATAACTGGAGATGGGTCTCGAACGGCACTCGTAAATTGATCTTGAAGAGGGTGCACAGCCAGTGGAAAGGAAGTAGTGGTATTTTCGGGCAAGGCTGAGGGAATCAAAGGAGATATCGTGTTGATAACCGGAGATGGGTCTTGAACGGCACTCGTAAATTGATCTTGAAGAGGGTTTGGGATCAATGGTAACTTTGGAAGTGGTTGCATGGCGAACGCTTCCATTGGCTGACTGGATCCAAACATATTTGGAGGAAAGACAAAGCCTGAAGTAGAAGTATGATGTTGGTCCTCAAACCAGTTTGCGCCTGTTGGATGATGAAGTCCATCAATAGTTACGGTGCCGCTGTCAAGCTCGAAGTCGTTCAGGGCCATCTCGTCTGCGTGTGTACCCTGATCCGGTCCTTGGGTGCTACCGTCATCACTGATGACACTGTGTTTGTTGATATCCTTCCCAACATAGTCGTCAGTAGCTTGACCTGTCACAAGAGCGAGATCATTTGGCAAAGGATCTGAAGGAACGTCAACAAGCGTACAAGTGGCTAAAGAGACATGGATGGTCAGTAATTAAGTACTCAGTTCAAACGAATAGCTACTACTCACGATACACTTGAGCAAGAAAGGCATGGTATGGATCCCTAATGTTTTCTTTGAAGGCAGGATACACAGACGGGAAGCCCAAGTCGCTATGAGCAGTCCATCCAACACTGACGCTGAGCAAAAGCTATTAGCCCCTGAAGAAAACATAGATAAATTATATTTACTCACGCTTGTGTCGTGATCATATCCTCCATCGCAGGATTTGGTCCACCTGTGATCACAAACGTCGACCACCCGGTCAGGCGTCGGACTTCATCGCAAACATTCTCCAGCATGCCGACTAAATTTGCAATGACCCTGTTTTGAAACATTAGACCTTCTAAGATACTTATCGGGACATAGTACACTTACAATTGACGCTGTTCTGGATCACGATCTAACCCTTCCTTCGACATATCCATGCTCTTCAACAACTCTGCCTTCTCCACCACCAGTGCATCATACACCGCTTGCTTGACCTCAGCAGACTCGCTCTTCCATTCTCGAGATACTACCTCTCTTCTCACCGCCATCATCAACGACTTCACCTTGCTTTCCCTATCTTCTTCCGTAGTACTGGGAGAGGGCGCATTGGTGATGTCTCCTAACCCCAAGTCGAACTCTTCCCCATCTCTCACCGCGGCTGTGGTCGTAGCACTTGCAATCCCTCGCTTTGCATACTCTGCTTCAACCAGTGCTCTGATCTTCTGGTCATAAAACATCTTCTGATACATCTCCTCGGCCTTGTGAAGTCGTCGCTTTTTTGGAGGAATGATCAGTGATGTGAGAGCAGTGCCGTTGCTCTTCTTGCGTACACCCTGTAAGCCTGTGCCCGCTTTCGAGTGCCATATGAACCAGGTAGTGATTTGCTATCAATAAAGGTGAGTTTCTGGGCAAATACCAGGTAATTGTCCGTTTACGTACCTCTCGGCGTTTCACAAGTCCTTTACGATAGATCTCTTGATGATCCTTCGTCCACTGAACCAGCGGTAGTGTCAAACACTCGACGGGCAAGTGATTTAACGCCACCAAAGCACCAAGCTCGGGCCACAACACCCAGAAATCCTCTGCTGACTTCTTCAGAAAGGTTGACATGCGTTTTGTTGACCTTGTGATTTTTTTTTCGGCCTGAAGCTTTAAATATGTTGGCAGGAGGGTCTGTAAATGGCGGAACTGATCATCTGTTGTCCAAGACTTAGGTGCCATTGTGAAGGAAAAAGCAGGTAGCAAGTTTGAGAGCAGGAAAGCAAAGACTGGAGATATTTCCGGTGTAAGTGTTCCTTGCGTTCCCCACTGAACCAACAACCCACGTATAAATTCCTTACAGAATTATTGAGATTCGCCATGCATCATTATCACCAATCACCATGCATCGCAAACGATCATTTGTCGTCGCTTCACATTATCTCAAGGCACCTCTAGACTCCGCTTATTTCCTGAGGCCGATGCATCGCGGAATCAGGCAACATCGATTAACAAATAGAACGATGGTTGGATTTTGTTCACAAGGACGTCCCTACCTCTTCAGCCATGTCCACTTCTACCCCCAGCCCATGTGTTGCTTGTGTTTCCGCTGCCACCGCCCTCGTAGATCTCTCCACTTGTCTTCGGACTGCCAGAGAAGCCTTGTGTGCGGCTGAACAATGTCAGTATCCTGTTGTCCACTTTTCGTATTTCCATCCAACCGGTTCTTTCTTCAGGCATGAAATTAATCACCGTTCCACTTCCCAACGGTGAGATCCCCCACTTGTCACCTACTATTCCCTTACCCACATTCAGACATCGCGATTGAACTTGGATATCGCCCTGTTGATCTGGCTGGGATCCCTGAACCATTTCGCAATTATTGTCAGAAGAATGATTTACATATATTACAAGGTACGTTTGGTATTGGTACCAAAGCCATTCAACAAACTCAGTCAACTTTTAGCACAACCAGCGATTGTCCACTCACGTGTCATAGATAATTACAACACCCATGCGTCTTCCGAAGTCACCAGAGACGTGCCCGCAGTCATCCCAGAGGCAAATGGCCCAGTGATGGATTGGGACGCTCGTATCTTCAATAGTACTCTCTCACGCAATGAGACTACCGGAGCACACACTGTCATTAATCCCGAGGACGACCTGCACTCTGCTTCGTCAGTTATTTCATCTGTATCTTCCGTCTCCACTGACTGGGAGCGTGAATATAGCATTGATCCCTCTACGATGATTGGTAAGTTTTTTACTCATGATACATAACCTCATACCGACTCCTCCCTATTTTTTGTCTTAGATCTCAGCAATCTTATGGATCAACGTAAGTAACCTTCGGCCCCGCTATTTCAACTGTTCTGATTCAAGCAGAGAGCATCACTGGCCGTGTCGAACTTGGACCTAATCTTGGGTCTCCTGAGCCCGATCTAGTGCCTTTTCACAGTGCCAGTGCATCCGATGGGCCGGTGCACCATTCTACAGACCATGTACCCCCCGAAGAACGGTGGTACGTCATTTATGCTGGAAAAAAGCCTGGAGTGGTTCAAGGACAGTAAGTTGGCATCATATGTGTCTTTTAAATTTCACTCTAATAATGATCCAGTCAAAATCGCCTCAAAAACATCGAGGGTATGTCCAAGAACGACTCCCATAGGGTTTCCTCCGAGGCAGTTGGGTGGAAATTGTTTCTCAAGGGATTAGAGGACGGCAGAGTCCTCCAGGTACAGCGTATCCAAGATGCAAAACGCCTCACCATCGCTGACTTTGAGTAGTATATTTTTGTCACTTTAAAATTTTCATTGCTCCAAATGTAAACGTTCGTATGGAAAAATGACAGATTGACTCGTGTATCTACCACATGATAAGCAAGGAACAACGACATTCAAGGTCAATTGGTAAGTACTTACCATGAATTCTTTCAAATGAGGGTTCGGATAGCGAAGAGGCACTGATCTGAAAAACCTTTCTGCGAAGCCAGGCCTCCTGCTGTATAATGACCGATACATCGGCCCCCAAAAAACGGCTTAACTTGTCCATAATCATGCCCCATAAGAATCCCATAACAAGGCACACATGGGGTGAATACCTCTTCCACATCTCACAGACCCGCTTGCTTGAGGTAAAACCAGTCTATGTGAACACTCATTGTGAGAGAAAAACAGGAATACCTACTATAAGATAATTGCAACCAGTCTCAAAGTTCCCTGGAGTGCTCTAAACCAGTTATTGTCAATACACAGTCAGACATGCGACACAAATTGCAAAGTGATGACAACAGCTATCAATCAAAGTCAGTTACCTGGCTACCCTGCGGTAAAGGCTCA
Organism: Arthromyces matolae; assembly: GCA_018855395.1. NCBI lineage: Eukaryota > Fungi > Basidiomycota > Agaricomycetes > Agaricales > Lyophyllaceae > Arthromyces > Arthromyces matolae. The sequence goes on from JABAJW010018012.1 coordinate 12,282, forward strand.
AAAGTTTAAACGCTAACAATAGTTTCAGGGTCCAACCTCAGGACAGCTGATCATCCCCAAGTCTGAGTCACAAATTGGTCGCACTTGGTCGCAATCTGGTCGCAAATCTTGAAACGTGGTGACAGCTATTAATCAAAGTCAGTTACCCGACTGCCCTTGGGTAAAGGCTCAAAAGTTTAAACGCTATCGATAGGTTCAGGGCCTAATCCCCTGAAAGCTGATCATTCCTGAGTCGCAAATCAGTCGCACTTGGTCGCACTTGGTCGCAATCTGGTCGCACTTGGTCGCACTTGGTCGCAATCTGGTTGTAAATCAGTCGCACTTGGTCGTAAAGCAGATGGAACACGATATTTGTCGGAAAATGGTCTGATATGCCTATGTGTTCCTTGGTTTGGTGGTATAAAGGTCGGACAGAGTCGCACATATGCTTGATTACACTTCATCCCAACTTTCCTCGATGGTTAAATCCTCAGTCATGGTTAAGCTCAAATCCAAAGTTGGTCTCGATGGATTGACTAAACACCAACGCTATTATCAAAGGTATCTACATATATTCAATGTTGACTACTCGTTCGCTCACCCTCTTTTACAGTCATCCTGAAGTAAGAATCAAGAATTGTGCCCGAGAGCGTCTCCGTCGCGAGCAGGCCAGGGAGATGAGGTTGCTGCAGATTGCCAGGCGCAATGGAAGCTCTGAGAGTGGTCCAGTTGTACCCAGTTCCGATTTGTCCAATGTCGAACCTCGCAGTTCCGTTCCATCCAATGTCGGACGTCCTCAGGTGCACGTTTGTTTACTCTGTGACCGACAATATTCACGCTAAACAATATTAATCTTAGCGTCATGCGGACGATGCACTTCCAGCATACCTCCCCGCTGACTTTCTTGACCAGCGAACCAAGGTTTGGCCCATCAGAGATAGGATGAACGATACTGCATTGGAGAAGCTTGTGGAGATGCGTGAGCGCATCATGCAGTGGTCGCGTGGATGGGGAGGGGTCGACTTCTGGACCGTCCAACTCGACTATTCGTATCAGACCGCGCTCAAGGAGGAAGGACCACTTACTCCTAGATGGCGAGAATCCATGTTTTACCATGCTCGAGTTGGTCGGGAGATGCTAGCAAACTTGCGTCAGTACGACCACAATCTTCCTGAGCAGCTCTCGATGCAGGAGGAAATCTGGAGGTTGCGAGTTGACCTTGCTCAGATATTGGTGAAAGGTATCACGGTTTTGGAGATTAAGACGTCGATTTTGCCCGGGGTCTGTAACGTTGACCATTGTTGTCAGTTTGACGATGAGGAGAGTGCGCAGGCCACAGAGCCCGAGGACAGCGACTCCGATGCCGACTATTCTGATGGCAGTGACGGGGATTTAGATGGTGACGATGGAGCTGACGAGGATTATGATGGAGATGGTGTACAAGCTGATGGTGAACATGACGGAGGTTTTGCCAGCGATGGAAGTATGGACGCCGAAGGTGAAACTGATAATGAGGTGTAGAATTTGATAGTAGATACAAGACAGAAACTTAAGTAATTGTTTTTGTCATCTTGACTACTCGAACAACTTCTACTTCACCTTCCGAATCGTCAGATGAGATTTCGATATACTTTCTCTTGCCTAAGTCACCGTTCTTCCCGGCACGATTGATGCGAATTGCAGAAGGGCTGTGACAAGTGTACAAATGAGAAAGTCTGAAGTAAAAGATGCTAGAGATAACGTACGGGTAGTTCCTCTGGGGAGATGCTTCCGATTCGTCCGAAGAAATTTCTATGTACGTGATGGCCTTTGAAGTGGAATCGGCGGCGGAACTGGTACTATGTTCAGACTCCCACCCTCATCGAAAATGTTCAATACGTACATATGGGTACTCTCCTTGAGGACTTTTGCTGGAGAAGCTTCTGATTCGTCAGAGTAAATTTCGATGTACCTGGGGGCCTTGACGTCTCCTTCCGAGTTAGAGGATTCATGAGAAGAGATTTTGATGTGCTTATGAGACTTGGGCGGAGTCGCTGGGTCCAAACTTTCCACTTGTGAGTTTGAAGAGTCGTCAATGTTCCTGTTGCTTGGAGTCAGATGAGGCTTATTATGTGAAACGTACTTACTTATATTGTGTGGACCGACCAATCATGTAGCGAATGTATTCCCCATAAGCTTCTCGTGGGACCCACTCCAGAGCATTGTCGGCGCTGAATTCAGGATGTGTGGCGATCACTTTGGGCATGTCTAATACATTATACATGAGGATCGCTACAGAAAATACAAGGAGCAATACTCACGAATCCATTTCTTGAAGAGATCAAGATTTCTAGGTTTGACACGGCCAAGAATGCGTTTAATTCGAGCGTCCATGGTGTAAATACAGAGAGGTGAGAAATTGAGTTTGGAATGAATGAGGTGCATTCTATTTGAACACCCCAAAAATGTTCGATTGTCGATTATTGACATGTTCGGGTGTTTTTGTTGGCTGGTACCTTGATAAAACAATCAGTACGTGTCGTGAAAAGATAATAAGTACAGTACTGGAAACAAATCCAGTGCTGGGGAAGATTACATAAGGGTCGAGAAAACTCGATCATGAGCGCTTAACGTGAACGCCCTGAGTGCCCATGTGGTATCTCGTGCACTGATGTCATAATTTGGTTGACTTTGATCAAACATGTGTTTTAACAACAATGTGCTTCAACTGCTTTTCCGCTTCTGCCCCTTGCCAACTCCTAAGCTGCTCTGACACCTTTGACGTTCAAACTGGCAAGCTATGTCGTATGTAAAGAAGATGGGAGCTTGTAGGAGTAGGTCAATGTGTATCTGGGTGTCTACGTGTCGTTCTCCCCCACTCAGCTTTGGCATTGGATGGGCTTTGGTCGGTGCTGTGTTTCCAAATGTGAGTTGAGGGGTATAACATGAAAAATAAAGAGTACCAACCAGCGTTTTTGCAGATATTGCTCATTGTGGAACGAATAAAAGGGGAACGAATGTTGTGGTGTGCGGTCAGGGAGGGCTAGTGATAAGTGAGTAAGTACTTATAGATCTCGCCCAATGACTTTCAAATTGAGCAATTACCCGGTTCAGGAACAGGCGAGTCGGACTTCTGATGGAAGTGTAGATACTTGTCCGATGGCTTTGGATGTCTGACAGTTCGTCGAATCTACCATTTCCCCCACCCCAAAAGCACCTACTACTCTCAGCAATGTGGACCGCCCGTAGCAATAGGAAGCGTAAAGCGGACTCTATCTTTGATGTCAGCAATCGCTATGAGCCACAACGCACTGTTGTCGAACGTTTGCATTTAGACACGGTTTCGGTGTTGACTTCAAAGGGAGCCCGGCGGAGAACAGATGCATCTAAGGGAGAGAAAATACCAATCATGTCCTTCCCTAGTACCGAGAATGAACATTCTTCCTTCTTTGGCTCCCAATTTGAAGAGGAACCTCACCTCGAGTTTCTTGACGATGGCTACTTCAAGGAATGGGATCGGGAGCATGAGACGGTTAAACTTCCAAAATCTCGCACTGCGGCTGTGAGTCAGTTCAACTCAAAATGAAGATAAAAAAAACTTAATGAATTTACAAGGACAATCCTATGAACGAATGGTTAACGAACAATCGAGAGACATTTTTGCAAGAATTTCTGCGTCTTGAGGGGCGAGGGGGTTATGAAGGCCATTGTGCTTGTGGAGAAGAGACCGGTGTTGATTATCGATGCCTTGATTGCCTTTACTCTGCAATGGAGTGTAAGGAATGCATCTTGGCAAATCACAAAGGTCTTCCTTTGCATCGCATTGAGGTAAGGTTCTTCTGAACTTGAAATTGTATTGAATGTTGACGTCCTCTCAATAGAAGTGGAATAATACATTTTTCGAGAAGACTACCTTGAAAAAGCTGGGGTTACGCATCCAATTAAACCACGGTTGGAACGATATATGTGCGGCTCCCCGACAGGCCAGCGGGGATGATTTTGTCATCATTGATACATTCGAGATTCACGAGGTGGGGCTGGACTTTTGTAACTGTGAGAAGTCGAAGCCCTGGGAGGTTCAGTTGCTTCGTGCCCGACTGTATCCTACCACCGGATCAAGACCTTCTTCGGCAGTAACGTTGAGTTGCCTGAGGCACTTCCATTTGTTATCTTTTGAATCGAAATGTTCTGTGTTCGAATATATCAGCACTATTTCTCGATTGACTGATAATACAGGTGTTTCCAAAGCTCGTGTACGTAAAATTGAATCCAAATTAGCCACCTAAGCCTGACATGCCCTTCTTTCAGGATCGTTACGACGAGTTTTTGCGTGTAGTCCGCCAATATCGACATCTTAAAATGTTGAAACGATCAGGCAGAGGTCACGACAACGAAGGAATTGCAGCTACCAAACCAGGTGAATGTGCAGTGGTTTGCCCAGCATGTCCACAGCCTGGACAAAACCTCCCAAAAGATTGGAAAACGGCGTCCGAGGATAAAAAGTGCGATTTTTGTTCTACCTCTCATCTTAAATATTGTCTTATCAAATGAAATAGGTATCTTTACTCGCTATTCATCGCCTTAGATGCGAATTTTAAATTAAAGCGGAAGGCTGTCTCATCTGAGGAACGCGATCCAAGCCTGGGACAAGGGTGGGCTTTTTTTGTAGAGGAGGATAAGTATAAGGCTTTTTTGAAGGAATTTTGGGGGGACAAGCAACCAGTACGTGCTGGGCTTTCGTATAGCAATTTTTTTGAAATTGACACAACCTAGAAAAGCAACTGTGTATCACACGACGCGGTTAATAAACCGGATCGAGAAGCAAGGGGCCTGGCGGCATCGGGTGCAGGCACCGTGGACTGTTCAAGGCACGATCTGAAACGTGCGTGTAGTGTTGGGGATCTACAGCTGGGCGAACGGTCAGTGATACCCAGTTTATAATTTTATTTCTAACCCATTCTTTCCCAGATATATCAATATGGATTATATATTCTTTGTGGGTCTCCAAAATTGCGAACTGGAGCGACTGGTTGTATCGTATGATATCGCCTGCCAGTGGCATCTCAACATTCGAACGCGTATGACGAAGTATCCCTCCGAACTCCACCTATCCAATTCCATATCATATATCTCGTTTCTCATCCCCAAGTTCCATCTTCCGGCGCATATTGAGGATTGTAACTTGTTATATTCCTTCAACCTCGCAAAAGGCGTTGGGCAGACGGACGGAGAAGCACCCGAACGCGGTTGGGCAAATATTAACCCATTGTCACAAAGCACCAAGGAAATGGGACCGGGGAACAGGCGTGATACCATAGACGATTTTTTCAATGACTGGAACTGGAAGAAGATTATTAAATTTGGTCAGTCATACTCATTGTGTTACTGCCTGGTACCGTCGCTGAAAATGGGCGATACAAGGGTCGACAATGTTGAAGAAGATCCATGATGCGGCCAGGGCGAGCCAATTACACGACGAAGGGCTGAGAGATTTGGAGGATGCTATCCCAAGCGACGTTATTATGGGCTGGACAAAAGCGGTCGAGTTGTGGGAAAAGGATTCAACACAGACTAACCCATATCGTTCAACGGCAACAGGTTAATTCCATCGCAGTTAATTATAATTGATCAAGCTAACAATCTCTCAGAACTTTCCGAACGAGCGGTACGACTGAAGCTGGCGGAACAGGTAGCGCGAAATGAACAGCGTGGAGACATGGATACCTCCCACGAAATGCATCCCTCGACATTCATTGCCCATGGACTTGCGCTGGAAGGGGAACAGTAGGTGTATTTCCACACTTTATGTACATGCACTGGATTGATTGTGAATTAGACGAAAGCTGCACCTGGATAACAGCGAGCTGGGCGACCACCCTACGGCTACTCAGCTTTACCGCCTAACGGAGCGCTCAAATCAACTGCGACGAAAGATAACGACGTGGATTGAGAATCAGGCTTCCATAATCCCAGAAGCAGGGATTGAACGTTCTAGGAGAGCCAAAAAAACACCTGAGGGGACCTCAGATACAAAGGTAGAGAACATCCAGCTTTGGCTACCCTCGGAGTTGGCTGCAAATGGGGTTAACGTATCTTACGAACTCCGATCTTACGAGTGGCAATTGCGTCATGGTCAGGCCCATGACGCACTAGATGAAGTTCGGAATGGCTTACGGATTCAGGCATATCTCTACAAGCACAAGGACCGCTACGCTGTTGGAGTGAAGGCAAATACGCGGTCTAATATGGCGATTCAAAAGGCAACTGAGACGGTAAAAGAGGCAGCAAAGAGATATCGAGTAGCTCGGGGAGCGTTAATGACGCTAGCCAACACGGGAATCGAAATTCCCCTTGACTGGCAGTCAAACTTGCGCCCGTTACGTGATGAAGATTGTAGAAAGCTGACAGAGGGACTGGAAGGTGATAGCGAGAGTAGGCGAACGATTTCTTGGATCTGGTTGGAGTTCCCATCCGCAGTGGAACAGGCTGAAGATCCTCGATTGAACGATGGTAAGTGACATGAGAGGGTGCTGATTGTTGTACTGATCTTATTTCCAGCACTCAGGATTGAATGGTGTCGCGCCCGTGCCCGTAGAATGCGGTGGGCTGAGGAGGTTGAGCTCCTCCAGGAAGAAATGCGCCGCATACGCCAGTTTTTATCGTACGAATCAGATGCATGGATCTCGCGGGCGACAACAGCTCATCACGAAGAGTCAGTGGTACTTGAGGGTATGCTTGCCTATGCGCAGTCGCAAGCACATCAGCGCCGTAACCTCCTTGAGCGCTTTGAGGGGATGTGGAAGGAAATCCCGCAAATTTTAATCTTTTTTCAGCGAAAATCTTTGATGTAATACCTTAATGGAGAAATAATGATATATCCGGGTCGATGATGGTACACTTGATGGGTCTACAAATATAGTAATGGGGCGGGTGAGGGCGGTTGATGGAAATAACGAAGGGCGGGATGATGTGGGGATCAGATCCTACAAGGGACGGACCCTAAAAGCGACGGGAAATTCAACCGAGGGACACGATGCATCATAGGTCCCCTTACAATTGTAGGCAATGATGCATCGTCTGGTCATTACAATGGTAATGGTATGATGCATCACCCTGCCAGATATAGGTGACTTACTTAGGAGAGGTTAGCTTTTGGTTCTGAGGAGATTTTGCTAAAGAAAAAGAAAATTACTCACTTTTATTCTCCTACCAGTACGCTTTCCCCTTTCCCCAGCTAAACATTAAAAAATCTGTCGAAACCTGGACACCGAGCGATTCGCGAGAATCGAACTCGCGCCACCCCACCCGTAGGAAATCGTGAGCTTGAGCTTGAGAGGAAGGGGACTGATTAAGACCGATCCTCAACCTCAACGATAAACGAGATGGGATTATGGTGGTACTGAAAGGAATACTGAAATATCATGATGGTAGAAGGAAGGTTGGGGGCCGGGTTCGTGATGACATGTAACGTGAGAGAGAGAGAGAGAGAGCCAGCCCACCACGTCCATTGGCATGAATTCGAAGCGACAAGAGCTGTATTCAAGAAAAAAAATGGTGTTGGGAATCAAATGTCAGGCCCTCGCGGCTGCGGCGAGCGAATTCGAGAATATGATTTGCTTACTTCTATCAACAAATCGACGGAAAAAGGATAAAAATTGCTGGGACCCGGATTTATGGAAAGTACGGAGTTGATTCGCGAGGATCGAACTCACGCCACTCCCTACTAGTACTAGGCTTTCCCACCACCCCAACGTTCCACCACCCTGCAGACGTGGAAAGCAGCTGGGCTTTAGGATTAAGTTATTAGTATATGTATCCACGAGGTACTTATC
>JABAJW010018014.1:0-19657 GCA_018855395.1 Arthromyces matolae
ATAGGACGATTTCGAACGAAGCATGAGTCACGAACCTATGACCCAGCTGTAGAAATGGGAGCACGCGCGAAAGCCCTTTGGAATCAAAGTCAATATCAGACTCGGTAGAAAACAAACATGTTCACGAACCGGTAGAAATGCACTAATGTGGCACCATCTCCCTGAGCAAAGATTCAAGAAGATCCTGCAACGGGCCTCGTAAACGGTGTTGAAAAGCCTCTTTGATATAAGCAATAGCTTCCCGTTTGACGTCTTTATCGCCTTTCCTTCCTATGATTGCAAATTCAAGAAGATCCACAGCCCATGAATAATCCCACTCCATCGGTACGTTTTGCTTTCCTTCCAGTGACGTTTGTATATCCTTAATTGTGTGGTAAGAGGAGACATGAAAGGTGGTGCTGAGCTGGTAAAACTTTCCCCGAAGAGTCGTCTCAAAGTAGGGTAGATTCTTCGGGTAGGATAAGTATTTCAGAAGGTCCTTCTGTTCTTTCGACCTGTTTTCCTCACTGTTCTTCTCCACGATGGTCATTACATCGTAGATACGTCGTGTAACATCCCAAGCGATCCTCGGAACATTGCCTTCATCCCCAATTTCGGATTCCCTGCCTGTATAAACAACGGCAACGATGGTTTTATGGACCTTGTCACTCCATCCGTGTTGTAGTGCTTCGCGAAAGGATTTGATTTGAGTATCGACATCTGTTTTGACATCGGCCTTTCGTAACTTGATCTGGATGTCGGTGGAGATGGGGGCTATCGTATACATTTCGGGATCGAAGCTGTTGGGGTCTGTTGGAAGTGCCCACAGAGGTATCAGCTGGAGTATGAGGGTGATGGCGAGGAGTATAGGTGTATGCATGGATAGAGACAACCCAGGCACAAGGAGGATTTCGAAAGATTGAAGAGGACAAGAGATGAGGGAATGTACGGATCGATGATGTCAAGGAAATTGCACGATAGGACAGAGAGAAGGTAACACGGATAAGGTATGACTCTGGGTTCGAGATGGAAGAGTTGTTTGATATGAAAAAAGGATGCGACAAGGTGAAATATGTTGAACAATTTCTTGACCAGCAGAAATCGTTATTTTGGTCGCGTGGCAGGCGGGCTCTTATAGGAAGTTCGCGTGTAGCTCCGGTGCTCGTTGACAATGCGGTGTAACGGGAGCACCGCATGGTCTACACACAGTGGTGACCATCTGAAGGATATTGACACGTGTGATCGGTTAACAATGTTGCGTGTGTGATGTCGGATTTACATAGACTTCGATGTTAGGGAGCAGCGGGTCGTCTCGGAGAAGCAGGTAGACCAGAGGTACGTAGTGTGTGAAGAGATAACATGGGAGTTTCCTTTTTGCAAGTTGAACTGCGGGAGATGAAGTAACGGAGACGGCGGGAGATGCTATTCCGGGAGGAGTTGGAGGTACATGAAACGTTGATTGGATGGTGGGGCCCGGCGTTACATAGAAACAAATCTAATTAGCGTTCCTCACGAGACTTTTTGTTAGGCAAACAATGAGAATTTGCGTTATATACAAGGACGAGTGGCGTCGGTGTGGTATTCACTGCGGTGGGATGGGAAGAAGGAGGAAAGTTGCAAAACAGACGAACGTGGATGTTTTCCCTTCGGATCAATCAATCGGGTCCGGACTAAGCTGTGCGGATCACAGTTGTGTAGTCCAAGTCTTCGCCAGCCTATTGCACGTTCAAACGATTGATTAGTATCACGCAAAATACTGGCCGTAGGAATCGGTCAACCCTTCCGTTGTGAATGACGATGATTCTGAAGGAAGCGGAGGCCTAGGTCGGACCGATATTTCCGGTGAGTCGCACGTGATGTCAATCAAAGGATCATTTTTTTTGTCGCGTTCGACTCGTTGACCACAACCAACAGGAACACTGACACTGACAAACGAAGCTTGTAGTCCGCCAGCTCGAATCATCTACCGCGTCCCCATTACTTTCTATCTCCCCGCTTTCCGTCGACAATCCCACGGTTTGTGGACCAAAGAAACGAAGCAGGTTGACCCATGTTGTGAAACGATCCTTTCGATGGTGCATGTGATCGCTATTATCGCTTTATTTACTCACCGTGTCCTTTATAATAGCTTGGATTATACCGGACGCATTCCACCGACGAATGGGACCGCTTTTCCTGTGTGAGATTCTCTGCAGGACATTCTTTAGGATCGAATAATTCACCATCTGCTCTCCTAGCCAAATCTCATACGATTCCACGACCTTGTGGTCTCAAATCATGACGCCGATGAGGAGATCCTCAGGTAACGATCACTATCTGTCCTGCGGAGGATGTTGTTTGAGGTAGATGGCTTGACGTGTTCGAGGTTAACGGGTCAAGGTGGGGCCACTCACTCTGTTCTTTCTTTTTCGGCATCTAGGAATTGATTTCTGCTTTGTACATCTAGACTCCATCGCGAACTGGAAGAATTCTACGTCGTCGTTTACCTGACAAGTCTGTTGGATGTAGAGTGTTCTCTACAGGGAGGTAAGTGATCAAATTTGGCCGTTCTTAAATGATTTCCTTACAACGGCGCTAGAGCTGTAAATTTTCAGGGATGGACAGGACATTGACGATCCTTTTCAAATGTATTCCATCTCCTCAAACATCCACGCCGTCACCATCTCTCCTCCTACAACGTCGGCGCTCATTACCGGTCTTGCTTCTCACGTCAAACCGCTTCGTGTCCCGCTTCCACCTTCGCTTTACGACTCAGGACAATCTGGTTATGAATTATCGCAGACAAAAGGTCGGGATGAGGAGAAACCAATATACGATATAGAGAGCTTTGTGGTGATCGATGAACGAGGAGAAGGGCTTTTAGGTATTTTCACTGAAATGTATATCGTTCATCGTCTTCGCGTCCAGCTGAGCGTTCTCATTCTCCGTAGACTCCGACGATGCCATGCCCACCTGTTTGGATCCTAGGGCACAGCGATCCATAGAATGATACCTCTATATCGGTAAAAGAAGGATCCGGATTGACTTCGGAGTACTGGAGAATAGACGTCAGGTAATGCGTATACGTTAGGAGAAAGATGAACGATGACTTTCTTCGAATCACTGTCATGAAGTGGCTTCAAAAATGAACAAATACCATGCCTTTGCCTATATATCGTTCTCACAGGGGTTCGTTGAATTTGAATATATAGTTAGATACGAGGATGTCGTACAACCGACCAAGATCCCAACCTCTGACTCAACTACTGACTAGAATACTTGACGAAAGGAAATACAAGGCGCCTATCCGTAGCTGATCTAGTCACAATACTCATTCGCCGTTCTTTGTACATCTTCACGTAAACCACTCGCCATCTATACCGTATACGAACTCTCTCCAAACCATTTCGCCTGTCGCTCCAGCGTGCCTTACCCTTTCAACCCTGAGCATTCCACCTCATCTGTTCCTCTGTTACAAGGTATCACTTGAATCTCAACAGAAGAACTTCCAGCTTCTACACTGACTTGATTGTCAACTGACGTTACTTGGCCAGATGACATTGTTATGTTGGGCTCGGAGGTGATGGTTGGGAGTGTTGCAAGTATCTTCGGAGGAAGTGCTACCGTTTGGTAGTGTTCAAGGTACTCTATGACTTTTTCAAACCTCTCGGGGCAATAATCCTTCAACTTTTGAATGCGTGCAAGATCAACGGGAAGGGCTCCAGATTCGTCTTTCGTGCTTCGATCCCAACCTCTGTCCAACAGAAGTTGAATAACAACTCGGTTTCCGCGACTAGCTGCAAAGTGCAGAGTGGAAGGGGGTGCACTGGCTCCATGGTCCAAAAGATATTCCACAATGCGGTAGTCAAACGTTTCATTGATTACCCAACGCGTGAGGCTTTTCACAGTCTCAGGATTCAAAACCTCAAAGCTATTCTGCAATAGGGCATTTGTGGATGTATCAATTGCACAGTAAAGTGCAGTTTGTGAATCAAGCCTCTGAATATTGACCATTTGAGGGCTTGAATCAACCAGGGCAATGACAAGTTGCAAGTTGCCTTCGCCGGCTGCATGATGCAAAAGTGTGGCGCCACTGGAGTCATGTCCCCACACCAGGTCTCTGGTATCTTTTTTTGTGGCACAGCAGATGTCTTCCTGGCTGCCACAACTGTAAAGATATGACCAGATTGAGGATTGCATATACGCTCTAGCATCCAGCATGAGGCTGAGGCAAGATTGGCTTATTGCGGGCTTTTCTTCTCGATGAGCCGCAACATAGAGCTTCCAAATGTGGGCTGAAAACCAATACCAATTGTATGGTACACTAGAGTCACGGGGTATATCTGAGTATGGAAAAGTGAGATCCAATCTTGACCGTGTCAGGAGTAACTTGGTGATGAGAGGATTCCAATTGGTGTGGATTTCCACCCTCTCGTCTATCCCTTCTGAACGATTTGTACAGTATATAAGAACATGCCATAAAACCTTTTGTGGCACTGGCAAAGAAAGAGCGTCGTGCTCGCGGGTTTTTTTGAGGAAATCCAATGAGCCTAAAACTCCCTCATCATTTGTGGAAATGTTGGTTGAGTGTTTGCGGGGTTTGTTAAAGGAATCCAATAAGCCAGAAACTCCCTCAACAGTGATATCCTTCGTGGAATTGTTGGTTGAGTGTAAAAGAAGCCATAAGAGGGAGTTCCAAACTCCAGAATCATGTGTGGCCTGTTCATATTCGTCCTCTTTCAAGGTTTGAGGAAGGGGTTCCAGTGGGTATCGCCAAGCCTTCTGAAGCAAGCGACCTACAAAAAAGATGGAAGAAATACGAAACGGACAATCGATAGAAAATACGGGTATTGCTGATGAGGCAAGGTAACTGACAAATGTTAACGCCGTGATGAGGGAGATCATGGCGCAAATAGGAGTTGATATCTGGGAGACGTAGAGGGATAGCCCAACGAGGAACATAGCAACAGAACCGTGGAGAATAAGTGGGAGACCTTCAATGATAGATCCAAGTTTCCATCTGGCCAGACCCTGAAAGCGAAATTGGCGCAAGATTGTCTGAGTTCGAGCATCGCCTGAAACAACTTCAATATAAGCCTGTATTATAATATTAGTAGATTACACAATAAAGTCCAATACAAACACCTGAATCCATTGTTTTGCGAGTACTGTCAGCAGCGCCGTTGTCACTGAGAGTGTGAGGCTGGTGAAAAACAGTCCGTTCACCCATAGGTCCTTCGATGTGTAAGTAGTGCTGTCAAGACCAAGGATAGAAGTTCGTACAGAATCAATCGTGGTGGTATTTCCCGCCGCGCGCAACAGTTGTTTGATCTCTATGAGAAGGGAGACGGTAGTCTGTGCGTCATTTGGCTGAAGCACTTGAGATGTTTGCGCAACAAATGTGGTAACGACGGCTGAAAAGAGTGAGGCCTGAACGTATTCTCAATACAGATCCTATATCCACGTTAGAAAACTCACAAAAATAAGGAGACTGTCCAGAATTGTTCTAAAACTATCAATCATGTCGGCATCGTATGCGCCCGCTTCGTCAAGGTAAACCCTCCAAACACGAGCATTCTCTGAAGCTTCCTTTCCCTCCGGGTCTGGTTCATAGATGGATTGATAATTGTGGTTTCGTCCAAGTCCCACTACATGTCATCATCAGTAAAAAGATGGAGTCGACGGCAATTACACCTGACTTTCACGAAGAGTACGAGCATTGAGCATAGGATTTGGCATGCCAAAGTGGTGGTTTGAGTCAAACGTTGGAGGTGAATCAACATCACAGGTGACAGGACACCAGAGGTACACGAAATGCCTATGTTGAGAAGCGTTGACAGATGTGCCTTTGATGATCACTTCACCTCATGATGGCTGTCATTAGTGTTGACACACTCTACTGTAGTTCCAAGAATAAATGGGATATGATGCTCAGCCGGTCACAAAAACATGACAGAGATTGAAGGAAATTGGAAGGATACCAGGTAATGACCTATGTGGGTTGGGGTGTGCAAACAATCCTATTGCACAGGAGATCAAGATCACTCAAAGATCGCGGCCCAACAATCATTTGACAAGAGGAAGCCTTCCTCGTCCTTCCATTTACAGCCATGACCTGACGTTTTGTTGATCCTAGTAACACAAATCAGCTTGTCTAACGAAACACGGAGTGATATCTTAGAATATTCACCAAAAATAACATTTGTACTGCTTCCGTATTCCACAGCTATCTGCACGCGGTTCGATATCTCTAGAACCCAACCAACAATCAAAATACGATTGATGCGTGTACCAAAGGAGGCTAGTACGGAAATGAAGTTTCGATTCGTTCCTAAGCGGCAGTAGTGTCCTCCATTACCCAAATACCTCCTCCTCCCTTCTGACCCGGAACGCTCTCTAACTCCGGGCAACCATTCTTCGGCCGACAATACAGGAAGTTGTAACATTGTCGATAGAGACACCTGCAGCTGAGATATATGGTCAGGATACTTGTCGGTTATCAACATCACTTCTTTATAAGACGACAAAAGAGGTAGCCGAAAGATGCCAAGAACTCCGGGAAAGCTCCTCCATCGAATGTTAAGGTGGATACAGGGCAAGCGAGGGTGTGGACAATTCTCCACACAGAATCAAATCTTCAGCTCCATCAACCGTGCCAGAAATTGCGACGCGCCCCACGTGAATCCATGTGGCCATAAACCCGCGAAACTAAAGAGTTCGGAGTCTGTCTCAACGAGTTTCATCCTCCATATTTAGGGTTGTGTTGAAGTTGGATGTGGTATCCTTCAGTGTTGCGCTGCGATGGCGAAGACGAAGTAGGGGACGCAAAGGTAGGTAGAAGTGAAGGCGTTGACAAGGAGGCGTGCTGATGTTGGGATATTCCACAGTCCACGTTCGATGGATGCGGTTCAGACGTAGTCATGAAAACAGGATTTCGTACAAGAAGTGCACGGAACGCTGTTACATGAGCCCTTGTATCAATATGCTGTGAAGTGTTTAGTCTCTTCGACGTGACGGTGATTGAACCAAGATTGAACTGAACCGTCGGCATGAGCATAAAAGCACGAGTACACGATTGATGCTTCAGGCTCAAAGTTGTAGTACGTGTCTTTGTCGTATAGAAAATCCATCTTGTTCATTTCGATTAAAGCTTTGGACAAGTCCCCGCAGATGTCAACAAAACAAAGAGGATAGCATTGGCGGCACTCACAGAAGGTATACGCCGCTGTCGTTTCCGGCTTATTCTACCTGCCCTCCGTCTTTGTATGGGTGCGACCACCATCGCAAATTCATCTTTTCGGATTGCAGTCAACCTCATTTTGGTCCAGAGCGGTTCAAGAGGTCGACGACTCACTGCCTTACTAAATAACGCTCTGGATGAACGTCTCTGATCTCTTCTTTCTCTATTTGAATCAAGGAAGGATCAGCTTGGGAGTACCAAAGAATAGACGTCAGGTAATGCGCATACGTTGAAAGAAAGATTACCGCAAGGCTGACAGAACCATGACAATGTTTGATTCACGATGACTTCCCTCGAATCGCAGTCGTCAGGTCGATTCGAAAGCAACATACCTTCAATCCTTATATCTGTCTCACTCAGGTCCGGTGTCATTGACGGTGACGTTCCTCTAACGGCAGTCATGAGATCGCTTGGTCTATCGTATGTGAACATATAGGCAGATACGAGGATGTCGAACAATTCGTAGCCAGGAATTGATGGTCGTGTCAGCCATCGTCGCCAGACTTTGTAGAAAATTAGATCGAATGAGATGGTTCACCTTATCTCTGGGAGCGAATTCATAGTTTTGAGAGCACCATGATTCCTCTTGGTAGGCGTTAGCAGGTGGTAGCACATGCACGATGGGAAGGAAAACGCATTCCGTTACGTCGTTGGCCATGGTTGTAGCACCAGCTGGATCGCCTCCCTCAAGGAAACCAGCGATACTCGCTGCGTAGGGGATGCCTACGAAATTGAGACTCTGACCGCCCAATGCGGTGGCAAGCGCTGCTTCGAAAGGTGGTCCGACGACAGTACCGATGGTACCTGATTCAGTCGTTCCACGAGCGAAAAAGACTGTGACGTCCGCACAGGATTGACGAGGTGTTAATGGTAAACTGAAGGTGGAAAGGAAGAGCGAGAATGTGGTTATGAATCTGAACATGTTAATTGAGTATATGATGAATCGGATGGTGGAATAGGGACACCAAACCTGTTTTATATGACGCTGAGACTGCACCCGTGATAGCCTCTACCAGTTGCCCAGTGTTGCCATGCGATACAGAATTGTGGGATGAACCACGAGTTTAGAGGAGTGTGACCCATGCGGGGTAGGAAATTGGTGGAATTATGAGGTTCTATCCAGGTGAGGTAGAAAGGCCGACACAGACTGCCAATATTCAAACGATAGTTTCTTCAAGTTTGACCTCCTGATCAGTACGGCAGCTATTGACAACCTGGAAGGAACGTCGAGTTTTCGCTCTGCAGATGCGGCAAGAACCTACGTCTATGAGAAGATGAATCAGTCAGAGTGACGAGACAGAAAGAAATAGTCAAGGAAATAGTACGCACCTTGCAAGCACAGGCCATTGACTTCAACCCACCCAACGTGTCCTAGACAACTTTTTACCGGTCGCAATACCTTGCCGAAAAAGCTTGCGGTGTAACCAGTCTCCTAAATTCGTCAATAAAAGTCAATCATTTCATGCGAGAGGAGAAATGGGGTTATTGACGAACCACATGATGGACCGCCAGACCTGGAGACCACAATTGCTCGTGAATTTTTCCTCTATCACTTCGGGCTTGTACAGAAGGTTAACAGAGCTAGACAATTCATAGAATATAAAACTCTAGGTCGAGGCTAAGGGCCGCCGAGCGCTCAAGTGATTGGGAGTCGAAAGAGACGAGGTGGGAAAGTCCAACACGGACCGGTATTTTCCGTCGCACGTGATGGGAATCACAGGATCATTTTTTCTGTGCGACGCGAGTCGCGACACCCACAACTTCATCGTCCATTTGATGACCTGAGGTCGTTCGAGAATATCCTTCAGCTTATGTATTTTCCATTGCGATACTGGTACTGTCTTCTTTATCGACCACGATCCTCATGCGCACGTTTGAGGTCTACTACTTACGGTGGTCCGGATCCAAACACGATTCGACGAAAGGCTAGGAATCCGCCATACAGCCGTTTCACTCATAGCTGTAGCCATTTGCTGTTCTTTCATTCATCTTCGTCTGCACCACTTGCTGTCTGGTGCGATTTCCTTCTCTTCCCTTTCTCCAAATCATTTCTTGTGTTCCTCGCAGTTCAGAAGACTTCGCGATCACTACCCAGTTGGTGAACGGATGGAAATCATTCTCGTCTAGGATCGGTTAACCTGTATATTGCCCTTACTGAAGGCTAGGGTAACGCCTCCCCTGTTTTTTTCAGACCGAACTTATTGTACGTTGGTAGACCAGTTCCTATCCTCCAGCTCACGAATGACTCTAATGATGGTCAGGTTTAACCATACCGGATTTTCGTATGCATTTCCTCACTCAATCGATGACAACAACGGAATTTATGGAGATGCTCAGGTGCGGGCAAACTCTCAGAGACCGTCTGTGGAGGAGGACCAATTTCAATGACAGGAGAATGACTGCATCGCTACCTGAACCATCAAGAAGAAGAGGGACGATGGACCGTCGAAGCTCTCATCTTCGTTTACCATTTGCACCGTCTACTTTGCAACTACCACAAAATCTGCATACATCGCTGGGCTTCCTAATGTATCATTCCCATTCCGACCCACTGATTCGACTGAACTTCGTCGAAAGCTTTGAACTGGACTCTTCAACCTTTCGGACTATCTACTTGATGCTCTCAAACCACGACGCACCCTCAGGTTTGCGATATGTTTGACTGTGTCAATGTTTTGAAGAAGTCGGACCTCAGGCGAGGAATAGCAGGAGGACGTAGAAGATGATGGAATCGACTCGGATGTAATGATGATGATTTAGAGTGGGAAGGACGGAAAAGAATTCTTCAGCGGTCGTTTGTGAGTGGATATTGGCACTGTGACGGTGGGACTTGGCGTTGGCCCTGAGTGGTGTGGATGGTGTACGAACGCAGGCTCTATTTTGTTTCCGTGGTCGATAGTATGCAAGACCCACTTGGTGCAGACCATAATGAAATCACGCGTCTAAGGTAAAAAGAAAATTACAATGGAAATTAGAGCAGAAATTGTTCCCAGCAGGAGTCGAGCCTGCGGCTTCTCGGAGTATTGATCAATGGAACACGTACCACAACGAGATGATTTAACCACTAATCGATAGGAACGATAACTCTTTGTAACACCTTGATCTTTTACCAGCGGGTGTGAGGACGGTTAATTTGATCGCCCAGAAATTCGAATATGAACATCATATCATCATATTTGTGAGTCGCGGAGCCAAGTTTCACAATCCCACTGTACGATCAACTTGCCTTGCCCACTTACAAACTCGTTATCGTCCACCACTTCGCACACTGCTCACGGTCTCTTGTCCAACTAGGAAAATTTCATTAGGCCGTACCCTGACCAGCCAAACGCGTAAAGAGACGAAGATCATCCTGGAACGGGCATACGGAAAAAGATGTGGGTGTGACCTGCTGCCGGGATAGCAGGATCCCGGCCAAGTACCGGCTACACCTCGGCTCTGTACAACATCTTCAATATTTTACTGTCTCAGGAGATCATATTGCGTAGCTTGACAGTCGCAGAGAAGTTCTTGTGCTTTTTGTGGGCGAAATATCAATGATACATTCAACCTTGAATCAAAAAGAGAAACAACGGTTAGTAGTACACGAGATTAATTACACTTCTGAAATGTTGTCTAGTGGGATCGAATCACGATCTAACATAAAGGATGAGAAGCTGGTCAAAGATGTGCATGAGAGCGACCTAGCACTCACTTTCTCGAATATGCGACCACTCGCTCAACGCCGATACACGACTTTCGTTTAATGTGAACGTACTGGGATACCATTCCGACCTAAAGCCATCCCGGCTTTGCCGCCATGGAGCTGACTCGTCCATCTGGTGGGGTATTTCTTCTGGTACCGAGTAAAGATTAGAAGTGACGTCCCGTACAGTTGCCACGCGGAATCGGAAGGTAGTGTCCTGCTTCGCCTGTGGGAGAATTGCCGCACGGAAACCTGTGAGTTTCGGATCGCGCAGATTGAGCATCAAACGCGATATCATGATTGATGATATACTGTCGATGGATTTGGCTAACGTGAGGTGTAAGTGGAAGGGGATTACTTACATGTTTGTGAATGGCGTCGGTATTCCACGTGTGTAATCCTATATAATGGAAATTAATACGGGGTGGAATGAGGACCAGAGGGAGACCAACATTTCCATACTTGAAGATGTGGAAGAAAGTCTTGGGATTGAAATTAACGAAGAGTGGACATCACATACAATAAACGACAGAATGCTTCCAACATTTGAAGCAATTATAACTCTAAATCGGGACAGTTATATCAGTTCCGAGGAGCTTACACGCATGCTCAAAGAACGCTCACGCAAAGTACACCGTACCTATAGGGCAATCGTTGCTTTAGATAGATCATATAATATTGTACAGATTGAGCAGTACTGACCATCTCGGAGGAGAACGTCGAGGAGACCAGTCCCTTGTAAAACGGTTTTCCTCATCGAGAAGGTTTTCGCGACCGTTAAAATAAAAATTGCCGTATCGAATACCAGTAAGCAACCCCAAGCTGTTGCCTCACCTGTTACAAAGTTGTAAGTTAGTATGTAGCGCGGACGCGCTGCTAGGCAGTAGGAGGTCGTACGTAGAGCACTGTAGGATGGAAAGATGGACCATAAGCAGGTGAAATATGAACTCAAAGATGTTATCGACATACGAATCATGTGTCATTCCTGTGTGACAACCTATAGGGAAGTGGATTCCTGCACTTTGGACGTTGTCCTCGCCGGTTGTCCCACGAAGGATGGACCACTGGCGATCAGTCATTAACGATGGGCGAAGTAGTACAAGCCAGAAGTCGTACAATTGCAACTCCACCTGTAGAAAAAAGAACGATCATGATAAAAGCTAAAACCTTGAAGGAGCGATCATAGAGGGCAAAGACTCGCATAACGAGCAATGCTATGAGGGAGTTAGTTCTCATCGAGACAGCCGCGAGTCCAAGACGCACCGCCGACAAACCCTTGGATGATCATAGAAAAGTATTGATGGAAGGATTGAAGGTGTTGGCATCTATATACGTCGAAGAAACTATGAGCCAAGGCCGTCGTATCGCATTATGAAAGAACTGACATCTACCAAAGGCTCCGTAAGTAATACTGGTGAAGATAACGGAATCCACTGACAAATAGTTTATTGCTTCCTTGCCAAATCCACAAATACTGCAATAGAACCGGTATGTGTCCCAGTATGGTGAGATACCGATTGGCGAAGAAGAGACATGTGGCCCATGGTGTTCGTCGTTTAAGGCTACGCCAAAAAAGTTCAACTTCGGAGGCGATGGTGAGGAGGTAGTCGTAGATTAGAAGAGCTTCAGAGGATAGGTGAGACTGTGCGCCAGGACACAGAAGGACGTGCTCACTGAACGCGATGAGGAGCACATAGTTGTTTTTGTATCTACATGGACAAATGGTTGAGTCAACAACCGGAATAATTTAGATTACTTACATCCCCTTAATATCATCAGCACTTAGCCCGTCGTATGTGATGAGGTCGATGTCCATCTTGTAAAATTCTTAATCCTCATTGAATAGTCAATATTATGTTACAAGATACGCACCGTTCATGGGCCAGCCAATTCGCCAAACGCGTTCCGAGATAGTAGAGCGTTGAAGTGGAAAACGGGTAATCGTTGCAAAACTTTAGATTCGTATCTATCCATTTTACAAGCGCCTGTGGTTGATGGTACATAGAACATGTGGCTCTTCGGTGTTTCCTGTTGTTGCACATGGAGAGGAACCAGAGCGATGAGTCAGTGGGATTGTTTCTGTCAGTCGCATCGTGTCAAACAAAGGAAGTGGACGTTCAAACGTTCAAGAGTTCGTATGCTTTAATGTCTCCTGATTCAAACGGTGCGAAAACCGTGAGTCTAAGATATCAGATGGACATAGTCCACCTGTCACTAGTTAGAGATCCAAATGAACGATAAGACGATAACGTACCCAATTATGCTTCGATTATCGCTTCAAACAGGCAGTCAGTTTCCATGGAAACTTAATGAAATTGCGCCGACAAAAAGACAAGGCAGGGTATGTTGCGATGCACAATTTACGATGCTAGAAACTGGTACGAAGAACAAGTTTAGATGATCGAGCCTGAGGTTCCAGGAGAAATAGGCGACACACGTGGCATTCTATCAGAACCTCAAGATCATAAAGCATAAGGAGAAGACGTATCTGCTTACAGAAAATGAGGAAAACATGTGATTGTGAAAATCAGATGTTTCCTGAGCTTTCTCTCCTTACTTACCATGATTGACGATCATGGTCTAAGGTGAACTGGTAATGGCCTATGTACCGTTACGTTGACGGTTGCCAAGCCAAGGCAAAACAGAAAGTGATCCTGAGGTGAGTTAATAGAATCGCAAATATGCACTTGAACAGTAGTAGCAGAGCATTGGATTCACAGAGCCGACCGATGAGATCTGAGAATCAAGGGATGAGTGTACAATGGAGAAAGAGCGGATCGGATGTCGAAATGCCACATCACAACTTCGAATCTTATCTTATCTCAACCGTCCAGGATGGATCATTTTTTCCCGAGTCATTCCGTCGCCATTCTTGTTCCTGTCCATTATGGACACAAGCGGCACATGCGTTGCCAATGTTTCATTGTTACTTGCCGTCACTTCGGGCCATTTCTCAAATTGACTGTCATATTTCGCGAGATACGCCGCTCACTCCGTCGAACTTCTTAGGGAAAACACCTCGACATCTCAACGTTCAACCATGATTCTGTGAGCTTCGGGCTGAGAATATTCTTGTGAAAGTAGGGAACAGACCTGGATCGAACGATATAACGTCTTTAGTTGGACTGAACCCGTTCCGTTTACGTGCGTTTTGATTTCTCCGAAAATATTGTTTTTTTTTTTTGAACTTGGACTCAACCTTGACGTTCGTCCTTCTCGCCAAAGTTCAATTCGTACCGTCATTGTCATTGATTGCATATTGTGGAAGAAATTGGTCGGGTATGCTTTGTGTCTCCGTGAGATATAGCTGAGGAACAACTGATTTTTTTCCAGATGGTCTCCTTCAATAATGTGTTTACTGGATTCGCTGTCAGGTGATGACTTCCGCGCAGGAGGCAACGAACTCGTTCAACACGGTTTCACCATCAAGAGCGTTGCTACAATCAAGTCATTCAGATACCCGAGAGTCCCAGGCGTGGGAAGCGCTACATTTGTAGGACGATATATACGAAGGATGAATCGAGAGAATGGAGAGGGAAACGTACAAGGGAGTTGGGTTGGGAGTCGGAAACAAAGATGGGAAAAGGTATGTAATATGTTTTTACCGCCAGATTCTCGTTTATTGTCTAAGGTTAATGTTACGTCTTCGCTCCGTGCCTTCTTCCAGAATCGGGCTCACCCTCACCACCTCCTGACAATCTCAATCCCTGCACGAACATCCAGATTTCACCACCCTCACGTGTCATCAGTACTGAGACCAAGTGTTCCCGCTCTACATTATTTCCGACGCCTCCGCTCTTGTAGCGAAGACGACAACGACCATGAGGCCTAACCTTCAGCACCAGCGCTTACTATGAATGGAGGACCTCGCCTTGCGAAATTCCTTCTCATCGCCATCGCTGTTACCACCACATGTGGACTTGAATGAAATTACAATTCAAAACAGGGTGCGAGTCAGTAGCGATAAGAGAGGGCTCTGAGTCTGGGGAAATGATGACAGGACGCTTGTGAATATGGGGCAAGTTGGGAACGTTCTTAAATGAGAGGTTATGACGGGAATCTCTTTCCGAGTAACGGGAGAAGGACAGGAAGACGGGTCGCTTTCAAGGTCAAAGTCAAGACCAAACCCTCAAGCAATTCATCACCGCATGACCACAACTGCGAATACGAGCTCTTCCTCTCCACCACCTCGTCTTCTTCCCATCCACCCGGTTATCCTTTCTCGTCTTCGTCGTCACCTCTCATCCTTGACAATACCAACATTCCGAACCGAGGTACCACGACTCCTCAACAACTTAATTAATTGTCGGTGGAGTTGGGGTAAGTTGGTCTTTGGTGCGCGACGAAGGACAGCCGAATCAGGAGGCCCAGGTAAGTACTAGCCTGATCGCAGTGCAACCATTTCACCTGCGGAGCGGAGCACCCAAAGGTTCCCCAGCGCCGGACTCTGAATAATGGGTGAGGATGTAGTGGGGACTGTAGTTAACCACGAGATTCGTCGTGTCGCGTACTAAGCACAGTCTACGTCCACAGTGAGTGCTCCAAGATTTAATGTATCCGAAGTAATTGATGATCATGAGGTCATGACATTCATATTCATTGACGGTGAAGAATGATATCAATTTAAGCGTCACTGACCGTACGTTAAAAGTTGAATGGACATCTGACGACGCCCAAAAGAAGCTGGTCTTCCTCGACTCCACCACGTCTTCAACACACACATGCACATTATCGTTGCATTATCTTCGCCATGCGCTGGACTTCGATCGTTTCCGTTCTCGCACTTACCTTGGCTCTATCCACTCCTGTACATGTAATTCCCACAGGTACTACGTCCGACTCAAAGGGTAGCGGGCGCTTTATGGACATATTTAAACAAGCCGTCACAGCAAACTTGAAACGAACGTCGAAGGTGTGTTTCTTTTAATCACACAGGCTCACGATCTTGATTCTTAAGTCGAATGTAGATGTACCCCACCTGGATACACTGTAGCCTACGTCATGCCAGAGCGTAAATGTTGAAGGATGAAGGGTGTACAGTAGTAGCGTTTTTGCCCGCTCATATCAAGTTCAAATCCTGTTCAATTCAGTAGCGACCAGGGGACACTCACCGTATATATCTGGAACGCTCCCTAGAATTCCAATGAAGGATGCTCCTCGACTACGTGTTACAGGATAGGTAGTACGTGACGTTGGATTTGCGTTCCGATAAACACGACATAATAAGAACCCGGTGATGAAGAAAGGTGAACATTGAGGATGAAGCTGAAGCCGACGGAGTCGACAGAGATAGATAAAGCGACGGGTCGACCTTGAATTGACCTGAGGAACGCGTTTGAGACGAAATGAAAAGTTACATACCTTAAGTTCCTTCTCATCGTTCATCCACAACGTTGTAATCACGAGGCTCTGCACCACAACAAACTTCTACGCCCCGTCTAGCCTGTACTCTGCATGGACCCGTAACCAGAGGGTCCTAAGCGGTAAAGCAGTGCCGGGAAGGGGAACACAAAGCGGTATAACAAGGGATGGATTCCAATGAGGAAATGGTCGGTCTGGGCATAAGGAACACCTTCATGCCAGTTGAGTCGAGTCAATTTGTGATGGGGATAATGACATACCGTGACGTTTGTAGTTTGTAAGTAGTTGTAATATGGTCCTAGAACTTCGGTCAAAGTCGATCATGTTGCCATTAGCGAGTTGTGGGGGAACGATTATGGGTGGAAGCAATCGAGGGTGTCTAGCGAGATTGAACTATGAGACCCACCTTGGGAGAATGGTCAAAACTAGAAAGTTACCGCCGTGGAAGATCGATGAATTACTCCTTCAGCACTACTATCTATCCTACATCTACGTCCTCGCGCCCTAGAGCCACTAGACTCATTTAGGGGACATAGTCAAATTCTTCCAAGTCGCAATCAAGTTTAGTCTGTAAAGAAGGTATGAAATTGACGAAAACGGGACAGAATAAGAATCCTCACCTTAACCAGTAAAGACAAGAACGTCAAAAACAAGAACCTCGAGAAACTGACCCATTTACCCCGCATGAATATGATTTCCCTCCATATACCAATCTCGGGCTCTGCACCGGAAAAGCTAGAGTGAGTAGCGACAGGATCCGGTTTCGACCAAAGCTGTGGAAGAGTACAGGATTGGCTGGCACACTTCCAGGGATTTGGGAAAAGGATGTTTCTTGACCTGACTAGCAAAACGTTCCCCAGGATAGGTTTAGTAACAGTGAGCGGAACGTCGTTATTGCTACCTGAGGGCCTGGTCTCAGCCGTGATAAGAAGCTCCAAAGTCCACACCATCGGGTCAAACGGAAAGGGAAACACCGCTGGCTTCACCGGTCTTCTCATTGACGAAAGGACTGTGCTCTCTGCTCTCCTACTCTGAGAAAGACCTCAGGAAGGCTGAGGTGCTGCTAACGCGATGCCCAAATCGAGCGTTAGAGATGTAAAACCTGTCCTTCAGCTCTGCACAAATAGCGTTGAAACATGTCGAATCAAATTTAAGGAAAACCTTTTTAGTAGACCACGTTCACAGTCGTCATCTGAATCCATGGGCTAAGTATGTATATTTCGAATTAATTTCGTGGTACAGGATAGCTAGCACTTGAAGTCGGATTACGATGGGGACCACCACGATAAGAACCTAGTGTTGAAAGAAGGTGGACTTCGAGGGTGAAGATGAAGCCGGCGGAGTCGACGGAAAAGGATAGAGAGAAAGGTTGACCCCAGGGTGAACTGTGGAACGTTAATTGAACACTTTCCCGACGGAATGATACGCTTCACACCTCAAGTTCCTTCTCCTTGTTCATCCGCGAGCTTGAATACCACGAAACCCTTCATCACGACAAACCAAAACCAGATGGAAGGCATTGGTGGGAAGCTAGACTCGAAGCCGTATCACACGGGATGTATTTCAATGAAGAAATCTCGGTCTAGGTAAGGAGTGGAACGCCTCCGCGGCAGTCAAGTCAAGTCAAGTCGGGATGGATGCGTTCGTAGTTCGTAGTTGCAATATGGTCCTAGGGCCTCAGTCGAAAGTAGTCGTATTTCCATTAGCGAGTTATGGGGGGAAGATGAAGGGAGGAAGCGATACGAGGGTGCCCAGCGAAATCGAAATATTTTCTTGAGAGAAAAGTCAGAACGAAAGCGTTTGACAGAAAATCACTCGATTACTTACCTCTCCTTAGAAAACTCTCTTTCAGCATCACGATCTTACATCGACATCCTCACACCCGAGATCCACCAGACCTGTCGTTTTGGCGACGCCGTCGAGTACCTCTAAGTCATGATCAAGTTTAATCTGTGAAGAAGATGTTAAAATGACAAAAACGAACAGAACAAGAGGCCTCACCTTACCCAGTGGAGATAATAGCCTCTAAACCAACGTCCCCTGCCTTCTCCATCTCAGGCTCCGCACCGCTTCGTTCTCCTGATTGACGTCGTGAAGTTGATACCACAGAGCGTTGATAAGAGTGGGAGAGAAGGTGTGAAAGAGGACACGATCGGCTAGATAGCGAGTGGGTGAAACGAAAGAGAAGAAAACAAAGGCAACTCACCGACTCGGTCAAAGAAAAACGTTCGCATTCCTTCATCCAGAAAGGTTGGAAGTATTACTGGGTACTTGGGCGAGGGGTTTGCTGGTCCTTTCGTTGAGCGTCCGATAGTGAGATCGTGGTCGAAAGCAAGGAGTGTGGTGGTTGCGGATGACATCACGTGTGATCGGATATTACCGGTCCGCGTTGAACCTCGCTTCCAAACCAGCCTTCCTGTTTTCACCACCTTCCTACTACCGCATAAATCAGCTTATCGGTGACTGTTCCACCTCTTCCCGGTACGTACAATGGTGTACAGTCGTTGCATGGAGGAGGAACGTTAGAGGGTTTGGAGTACAGAGTAACAGAGATGGTAAAAGGAGGTCAGTCGCGTCTTATTATTCAACTTATACTGTAGTGTTTCGACCGTATGTTCACAGGTAATGACGCGTGACAGCTAAGTTCATTTTATAACATGTTCACTACTACCAAATATAGTAATTTCTAGGCGCGGAGCGCCGGCCCGGGAGCTTTCCGACCTCATTTTTGGCCATTTTGGCAGTCATTTGGGGGCCATGACGCGTGACAGACCCCGTATAAGTTCAGTTCACAACCCCCGCGTTACGCGTGACTGAACATCCGGTCGAAACACTACAGTATTAATAACTAAAGGTCTATAGATGCGCTCTTTTCACTACTTTGGACGCCAGAGTGCCAGATAAGGTTGAGCTTATGATCACGGATATGGAGAAACATGAAAGATATATGATACTTATATTGTTTTGTTTTTCGTGGGAAGAGTGAACACTGGCCCAGATCAAGACTTCAAGAGGATTAGGATGCAAGGAGATACAAGGAATATAGGCCAGTGTACACACTCTGTACACAAGGATGCTCGGGGTGACCGAGACTTCCCCGTGTCAAAAGGGGTGGGTGGGTGGGCTCAGAAATTTGTGGAAGCAAGTCAAAAGTAGCTGAGTCTAAGATCTTCGCGCGTCTAACGTGGCGCTTAAGTGATGAAAGAGATAAGGTGATCTTATCAGCCCACCCTTATCTATCACTGGGACTAGCCGGCGCTGCACGTAGCCCCAGCTTCCAATAAGGTTGAGCTTATGATCACGGATATGGAGAAACATGAAAGATATATGATACTTATAACTATATTGTGAAAATTATGACCGGTTTTTGTTTGAATCTATTTGGTTTTGCATGTCAATCGTGCTGCTCAACC
>JABAJW010018016.1:0-16873 GCA_018855395.1 Arthromyces matolae
CGAAAAGACCCCGACGCGAAATTGATAGAAGTTGTGGATTCAATATCAGCTATAAGGTCACAAGGTATGTCTGTACTTTTCGTCGTAACCTCTCCTCATCTCACGCGTCGTCGCAGTCAGCACTACAACACTTGGATCTAGCCTTGGAACGGGAGGGATGGAGACGAAAATCATCGCAGCTGAAATAGCAACTGCTGCAGGAGTCTCGACCGTCATTCTATCAAGCAAGAACCCCGAAAATATTTCGAGCATCATTCACTTTTACGATCGCGGCGAGCCTAAAACACCCCAAGAGTCCGCGCCATCCAGTTCAAGCCCAAGTCCGAGTTCATCACCAATTCTTTCTCCCAGTCGTCCGCCACACACCATCTTCACCGCTTCTTCCCTTCCCATGCGCGATCTCAAGTCCTGGACCACACATACCCTCTTCCCATCGGGAACTGTCGTCATTGACACTGGCGCCCATAATGTCCTTTCACGACGGGAATCAGGTGGACGTCTCCTTGCTGCCGGCGTTATCGGAGTCATTGGCGCCTTTGCCTCTGGTCAGGCAGTTCGGATCGTTATCCGACGCCACCCCGAGGGAGCCTTGTCTGCAACTGAGACGGCCGACAAGGAGGCTGCTTATATCAAAGGTTTAGATGGCACGAGACCAACATCTCCAACCGGACATATACTGTCGCGATCATCGAGTTCTGCAGGCCTAGAAGAGGTGTTAAAAGCATCTATGGAAGAAGACCCAGGATCAGTGCTCGAAATGGACGATGTCATCGAGGTCGGACGGGGTCTGGCCAACTATAACTCAGCGCAGATAGCGCGGGTGAAGGGTCTCAATAGGTTCGTTAATCTGACATGCCTCCTGATCTCGTCTTGTGACACTAAAAAAAAACTTTTGGAACAGCTCTCTTCTGCCGCAGATCTTGGGTTATGCTGATTCGGAGTATGTGGTTGAGAATATATCCATTAGAGTACCACCTTCTTGATCCCTTTACATATATGAATTCATAAAAACGCAGAACGTTCGTGTGATGAACCAATAGCACTGATCGGGCGTGTGGCTGTGAAAGATATTTAGACCAACAAACAAAATGACTGATTTCTGATAATTTTTTCTCCAGCTTACCGTCACCCCCACTCGATTCTTCTCATTCTTCTTCTTGTTCATGCAGTAATTCTATCACACGACAATATTTATCAAAATGTATCACAACAATTCTATCCGGATCCTTACGGGTTGGTTTCCCTTGTCTTCACTGTTTGCGACAACCCCCTGAACATGTATTTTCAACAGGCAATAGCCACCCCGAGCTCGCACAAGCTGTGGCCGAGCGGTGAGCTGCCTCTCGCGGCTAAAAGAACAGTCCAATGGACTAGTGATTCTTCACACCTTCAGGCTAAACGTACCCCTTGTACCGGTCACCGTCAAAAGTTTCTCAAACGGCGAGATCAACGTCAAGATCTCCGAGTCCGTACGAGATGAGGACGTCTTCATCATCCAATCCGGATGCAGCGACGTCAACGACAACCTCATGGAGCTGCTTATTCTCATTTCAGCGTGCAAGACTGCCTCGGCGAGAAGAATTACCGCTGTCATCCCGTGTTTCCCCTACGCACGAATGGACAAGAAGGACAAGTCCCGCGCTCCGATTACGGCGAAGCTCGTTGCAAACATGCTGACTGTCGCAGGTTGTGACCATGTTATTACAATGGATCTCCACGCCAGTCAGATACAAGGCTTTTTCGACATTCCAGTCGACAACTTGTTTTCTGAGCCGCTAATGATTTCCTATATCAAGCGCTCCATCCCAGATTGGCGCGAGTGCATCATTGTTAGTCCGGACGCTGGTGGTGCCAAGAGGTGAGCGATTTTGTTTCAGTCGTGTTTCATTTCATTTGGTTTTGAACACCGGTAAGGGTCATTTGAGACACTCTTTGAGGGAGACAGCTGGATGATAACTCGTAACACCGTCACTGGAACCCTTCACTGGGACTTGGTGAGCAACTTGAAGCCTCCCGACCATCGCGTACGTCAGCTAACGTTTACTCTAGTCCGCAATCGGACGCTTCATCACCTTCCCTGTATCGGACATTAAGTGAGCTGCTCTTGAATCAGGCAACGTTCTGTTGCCTAACTCATAACTTTACATAGTGGGGCCACAAATGGCATCAAAATTAAACTCACTGCTGTCGGAGAGCTTGGTCAACTTTGGGGTTCCCAGAAGCTGACTGATTTTTCGCAATCTTTGTCTGCGCCCTCCAATGTGAACGCAGGAGATCTTCGTGGAAATCGTATGTTTTATACCAACGATTACATGGTGCGTTTGCAACCTCTTTCTCTATAATCGACGCTTCATGTTTCTTGGATCCATTAGGTTCAACGAGGTCAAAACTATATCTCAACGTTAAAACTCTGGTCCACAAGGACGAGGCATACAGAGTGCACAAATTCACAAAACGTTCGTGTAGTATACCTATCTGATCGGTAGAAAATTGCTCAAGCCAATCATCAGCCCTTCGGATTCCATCTAGCAGACGGCGTCACTTACACTCATATCCGTGGCGATGAATATGAAGACATCGCTGCGGCCTGGGACTGGAACCTCATTCCAGGCATCACAACTGATTATGGTGCCACTCCCTTGACTTGTGATAACACCAAGCTCCTCGGCCTTGAAGCTTTCGTGGGCGGTGTTACGGATGGGCAGATTGGTATTGCGGCGATGCGATATACGAACCCTGTGACCAAGAAACTAAAGTGGCAAAAAGCTTGGTTCTATCTGGAGGGTGATAAGCAGCACGTCATGATTTCCAATCTCTCTGGGGCAACAGCCAAAAACCCTGCCATCTCTGTCCTGGACCAGCGACGTCATAATGGTCCTATCCTCGTCAATGGAGTCTCTGGCACTGCCTCAGAATATTCAGCTGCAACCAGCCTATGGCACGGCGGTGTTGGCTACAAGTTTGCCGAAACGGGTGCTGCGCTGGTTCTAGATGTCGGTACAAAACAAGGCAATTGGTCAGTCATCGGTACCACGGATTCACCCCCACTTATAAGCGTCGACCTATTCGCTGCGTGGGTAAAGCACCAAGGCAGTGACATGTCTTCTTTATCCTACACAGTCTTCCCTGGAACAACCTCCGACTCTTTCATTCTCAAGAGCGCGGAATCCCGAATTCGTCGTCTTCAGAGTGATGCACACATCTCTGCTGTAGTTGACGATACACTTGGCACCAAAAGTGTCGTCATGGCGGTTTTCTGGGATGCTGCTGGAGGTTCATTCATTTATAATCCCAACCCCGTGTTGGCATCTCTCACAGTCGCTGTGGACGGTAATGCGGCGCTGATCTATAGACCGGAGCAAGGGCTCTTAACTTTGTCGGATCCCTCTCAGCTTCTTACCAGCGTCCGGGTAAAGTTGTCGTTGGGACCAGGTTTAGCTCCTACATGGTGGACTGGCGACCGGGAGAAAACGGTGGTATTTTCTTTGCCGAAGGATGGTTTAGCTGGGAGTAGCTTGACACAACGAATGTCATAGATTTGCGCAAAGGATGAATGACAAAATTGACAACAGGCTGATCGATTAGATTAGATGTACATGATCGATAACTGAGAGGGTCCTCTTCGACATGACTTACTGAGAAGGTCACCATCACTGAGAGGGTCCTCATCTCATCAGGACTTATATTAAGTACTCTCTGAACTCCTGGCTCGATAATCGATCTCTAGAGACATCTCTTAAAGTCGCACAAACCTTCTATAGCCCCGAACTATCATAAAGACCATGTCAACAGTCCAGCCAGGTCAAGATAATTTCCTTGAGGCCAACAAAGCCCATTTCGACTCGGTTGCCCATGAATTCGACAATTTTCCTCATGCTATCGAGCGTGCTAAAAGGTGTGGTATTCCTCTTTACATAAATCAGACCATTTTTCAAATAATCTATCTTCTAGATCAGCCGCCAAGATGAGGGAAGTCGTAGACTTCGATCCAGATAGCACCATCGTCATGGAATACGCCTGCGGGACAGGTCAGAAACCTTGCCTACCATGTTTTTGTCTCGTCCTATTCACTGATTTTTTTCTTACAGGTCTAGTGTCCAGAGAACTCGCTCCTTATGCAAAGCGGATCGTTGGTATTGATATCAGCCAAGGCGTGGTCGATCAGTTCAACTTGCGCGTTCATAATCAGGGAATTGATAGAGAAGAGATGGAAGCATTTTGCATCGAACTCAAAGGCCAAGAAGGAGAGCTCAACGATGAAAAGTTTGACGTGATTGTGGTGAGTTTCCCTGACTTATTATCCGATAAACGTCTTCTCATTATTGCCATCATTGTCAGTGCACATCAGCTTACCACCACTTCCCCGACATCGACGCCGTCACGCGGATGTTGACGTTCTTTTTAAAACAAGGCGGCTCCTTGATTGTGGTGGATCTCATGAAGAACACGGGAACTCATTCACACGGCACGCGTTCACATGGACCAGGAGAGGGACACACTCTTATACCAGAGAAATTCCATCACATCGTCCCTCACAAAGGCGGTCTCGACCAATCAGACATTAAGAAAGCATTCGAGGGCGCCGGGCTTGAGTCATTCTTGTTTGATGACAGCATGATCGGCAAGGACGATGCACGACTTTTCATTGCTAAAGGTATCAAAGGTGTTAAGTAATTTCCAATTTACAGTACTTAATGGTATCATGTACAGTTGCTTGTTCGAGGCCATGTCCAGTGGCATAGGTACATTCACCAAGGCGTAATCATATGCAACGAATAACATGCACAGATCGTACATGGGGGCCGACGCTGCTGAAAGGAGGCGCAGCAACTGTTGTTGTCAATGGCATCCTCCAACATCCTGTGATAAGGGATAGAGTTAAAGGAACGATGCATCGATGAAATTGGGACTGCACTAATGTAGAGACGGTGATTCATCACTTGAGGGATAAACATCCACCGAACTTCTTGCGCGCAACATCATCCATCTTGGCCTTTATCTCTCGAAAAATCTTCCACCAAGCCTCTCCAACCGGATTGCCGGGAGTCAGTTGCATCTCCTCGTCTTCCTCAACATACTCATAACCTCCCCAATATCGCCTCAGAAGCACCAACCACCATTTCATAATCGCTATGCCACGTTCAATTCCATGATCCCCGTGCACAGTTCCGTCCACAGTAGCCACTAGATACTTCGTGAAAAACTCGATGTCTTTCTCTTTAGGAACCCATTTCTTATATGTGGTAACCCACAGCTCAATCGCATTTTGGATATCTGGCGTTTCTGTCAAAAGTAGCTTTTCGCTCTTTTCTTTCCCCTGTTGTCGCAGAATGGGAGGGGCAACAAAGCGTGCGCGCGGAGGAGGGGCTATCCATATGAGGTGCGGAGGGATAGGCTTGCGTTTGCGAGGTTTCAGAATCTTACGTTGTGAGGGGGGAGAGGGTATTTTTCCGTGCTTCTCAATGAGGCGTAACATGGCAAGTTGTTCATGTTGAACATTGGGAGGCAGGTCTCGAAAAACCGTCGGATCGATGTTCAAGGCATGCAATGCAGCATCTGATAGTTTGGATGCACCTGCTCTGGCTTTTTTCTTGAAAAGTGGGCCTTTCGACGGCGAGATAAAGGGTCGATTTTGAGGTCGTTGTTGTCGAACGATCCGCGAATAATCATTCCCCTTTGTTTTGCTCTTCTCTGGAAAAATGTTCTTTCTCGCTGGCACATGCAGGGGAGGTGGGCCGGCAGGAGAACGAGAGCGACGTTGATATTCTTCTTCAAGTTCTTTCCGAACGTCGTCGGGGAGCGCGTGGAACACCTCTTTATCGACTTGTGAGAAATTCGGCAGGTCGACAGCGTTTTTCGAAGGGGATTGAGCGGCGCTAAGTGCTTGCACATCATCCGAGGGAGGATGAACACTGATCGTTGGAGCCCGTGCTCGTGCCCGAGGGCGTACTGGCTTCTGGGGACTGAGGATGCGCTTAAAAGGCAGCATTCCTTGTTGAACCTCAGGTCCCGATGAAGGCTTCTCTAATTTCTGAATCTGGATCCCTATGCCCCGCAGCTCCTTGGGATCAAAATTAAACGATCGCAGGATACGATTGGCGTGTTCCCCAATCACCCTATCATCGCTTGTTGCTCGACCTGCTGGACCAATGAGCGAAATCTGTTTGTTGTAAAGATCACAGGCGCCGTGGCCGAGAAACTAAAGACAAATTAGCACGTTTTCTAACGCGCCATAAGCAAGGACAGACCTTTGGAGGTTCCCGAGGAGCTTTTGGATCCCGCTTCATAATCCGCAAAGTTATAGATCTCCCAGCCATACCAATATTCTCCAGCCTGCTGGACACCTCTTTCGCCATTTGATAGATAAATGTCTCAGCTTGTTGTCTATTTTCAAACCGAATGCCATACTAATCCAAGCTGTCAGTTGAGGAGAAATATATATGAGGGAATAAATTAACGTTTATCTCACAGGAAACCGATTTTCTGGGCTTATCGGATTCCAGCTTTCTGTCATCAATTCCTCGAATGGCATTGTACAAATTCTCTCCAGTCGCTTTCCCCAAGGTTTCACAGAGAGTGACCTTGCTCTTGTCCATGAGTTTCCCAAGGGTTGTGGTGCCTAGCTTTTCTTGAACTTTCTGTCTTGCAGACGCGCCAAAACCATGTAAGTCGGTGATGCTAAGTGGCGCCAGGACCTCTTGAATGACTTCAGGAACGAGATGAAATGACTTGGCAGGCTTCGCACAACGAGTTGCTATCCGAGCTAGAAGGATATTATGGGAAATTCCAATGCTCACTGGAGGGCGAATATAATGAACACATCAACTTAGAGAGGAATGTGGGCTACTCTACCTTCGCATCCAGTGGCCTGACGGACCTGCGATCGAATTCTTTCAGCGAAATCCTTCGCAGGGTCAACGGAATCTGCAGCATCTGAACCATTCGATTGAAGTTGGAGTACAACGCTGGATACGTCTATAAGAGCTTCGTCGACAGAAACTGCTTGGAGATCGTCTGCATGCTTCATGAGTATCGTGTAGAACTTCAATGAAAGCTTCTTGTATCTGAGAGGGGCTTTCAGTAGTGACTTTAGTGGCATTCTGTTGGACTCACATTTCAAACTCGTAAGGGATCGTGATGACCCCCGGGCAAAGTTCTCGGGCTTGACGAAGGCTGCACATATAAAATAAATGACTGGTCACCAGAGATGTGCATCGCTCATACCTCATTCCGTTCCGGATGCCGAAACTCCTGGCTTCATAGCTTGCGCTTGCAATTTCACTCGTACTAGACGCTCCACCCTGAGCGCCTTGCGAATGGCAAACAACGACAGGTTTTCCTTTGAGCTGTGGCCGAGTGGTCAACCCTGCTGAAACAAAGAAACAGTCGAAATCGCAGTGCATTATCACGCGATCAACGGCTTTCTCTTTTCCTTTCGATTTGCTTTTGGAGGGAGGTTTCATCATCAGCTCGGCGCCTCGCATGCTGACACCAGTAGGTTCTTTGATCAGTTCGGAGTCAATGCGACCGACAAGCTCTGCCGCTCCAGTCGACTCTGCTCGTTCCTGCGCTTCTTGAACAAGGTTCTTGAGTTCAGCTTTCCAGGTGGACAAATGATGGAGACGGGAATTCTTGTAGTACCCCTCGATAAAATCTGGAGCCACAGACGTATGCGCGTTCCGCCATTCCGGATTGGCCATTGCACGTGCAGCAATGGGATTAGAGGTATGACCAGCGTATGATGGCATTCCACCTTTGGGGTCGGCCAGGATACCGTCACCCTCATCCTGCATCTCTCTTGCTGGAGAAACGGGGCCCCTCGGCCCTTGATCATCAACGATAGCTGGCGCATGAGGTGACCGTGACCTATTCCGGCCATCCTTCCTAAGAGGTGCTAAGGGGGGTTGTGGGAGCCTCTTCGTGACAGGAGTAACCACCTGAGAATTGTCCTGCGCTTTCCGTTTCACAGGAGTTGCAGGTGGCGCAACCGATAGAGGGACCATGGACGAGGTCATGGAAGTGCTGATGTCGGATTGCCTCCCCTTAATCCCCTGTGTTGACTCTGTCCTTTCGTTTGGAGAGAAAACGAAGTCCCGCCAGTGTAACAGGACACCCTGTCGTGCACTTTCGACCAACCACTCCGGTGTGACCACTTTCATATTCCTGAACTCGCGCATCTTGGCTCCTGTAAGGGAGCATGTGACGATGTGTGTCCTGTAAAAATATGAGACGAACTACCATGGCAAGAGTGTTGAAACTGACACGATCGACTTTTTGTCTAAATATGGCTGGAATATACCACCATGTTGAACAATAAGTTTTCTTAAATCCTGAATAGAGGGCTGTGTATATCCATTGATCTACATAGATGCTCAGTTGAGGCAAAATCACAATACATGAACGAAAGGCTCACATAGATTGCTAGCCCCTTGAAGATGTTATTGCCACCTGAGGTTTCTTTCTCAATTTCAGCGTTTTGAATTTGGAGTTTGGCACGTTTCCTATGCATGTATTCCCCATAATCTCCAAAATGCGACTGGCCATAGATATCCTCCCCTCCAGCAGTTTCAGACCGGCCAAGCTTGGCTCTCTCTTCATACACTTCAAGTCTTGACCGTTTTAGAGAAGGCTGAGATGCTGGTGGAGGTTCAAGTTCTTGACTGCTGTTGTCCTCGTCGCGTGGCTCATATTCCATATAGACATCCCCTGGAAGGGTGGTTGTGGCAAGTGCCTCAAGGAAGGCTGGATCATCTTCTTCAAAGTAATCTGACGAGTTCGTCTGTGAAGAGACTATCGTTGTGTCCATGGCGTATTACATTCCTGAACGTAGAAGAGAGTCGGCAAGATGACCAAGTTGAAGTCACCAAACATGATAAACGCGTGACATTGCCGTGACCATGTCTCAACTCCCAATTAATAACCTTGGTCATGTCATTTTCGCTGCTACTCTATAGCAGCAATGGCTCGAAGAAACATTTCCTACCACGATGAGATCGACGAGATGGGCTTATTCTACGCTTACGACGTTGAAGACGATGAAATTCAAGACGAAATCGTGATCTTGATTCAATCTCAGAAGCCTAAACATAAACTCGAACTTCTGCTGGCTTTTATGGCTGGTTTTATTGCATATGGACTGATTCAGCTTTACTTTATAGATGGGTTGCCCTTCGAGAATTGTCGCTGTAACTGTATTGGGGCTGGAGGCGAACGCCAGATCCTTGCGCCACCATATGCCGGGTCATCTGTAGCGCATGATTACCCTCCCACACGTCCTACAAATGCGATTCCTACCCTTTTCCCAAGTGATATAGGATATATGGGGAAAACTACAACTGGTGCTGAACCCGCGGTTATTGTGACTGCCCCATCATATCCCATACAGACAGGAGCCGCCCTCGTGCGACCCCACAAGTTAAAATCCAAACAAACTCACGCAAAAGGATCTCTAGAATTTGATATTTTTAAAACTTGGGGTACTCTTTCTCCGTGGTATAGTGTTGATCGTGGTGCCTTTGGCCTTGATTCACACCCGACCGCCCCCGACACTTGCAGAATCACAGGCCTTCATCTACTACATCGCCATGGAGCTCGGTACCCGTCGCCACTAGGTAGAACTTATCTTTTCCTTTTTTGCCTCGCAATTTCTCATGAAGGGTCGCAAGCTGGCCCCGCAAAATTTGCACAAAGACTGAATAACGCGACGGCTAAATGGAACGCCACAGAGAGCCTCAAGTTCTTGAACACATGGTATGTCACATTGTATGTACGTTCTGTGGCGTCCAGCACTAAAAAATGCACTTCCAGGACTTATAAACTTGGCGAGGAACGTGCGCAACCCCAACTTGCATCCTGAATCGGTATCATTGTAACGAAAGCTGCAGTGCTCACTCCCTTTGGTCGTCAGCAACTTTGTCAGACTTGACTCTACATTGCTATATGGTGCACTGACATGTGTGGTTCAAGTTGACCTGGGAACATCCATGCGACTGAAGTACGGGTTCTTACTGGAGGTGACTTGGTTTCCTTACTATACTCCCTGGGATCCAAAATCACAACGTTGTGTTTCTCAGGATTTCTCGGAGATCAAAGCACTGCCCGTTTTTCGAACGACCTCCCAGTACGGATGCGTAAACGAAATGTATATTTACTCACACTGGTCACTTCAGGGACAGGATGCTCCAATCCGCGATTAACTTTGCGCTAGGGTTTTTCGGATATCCTCTGGAGGGGAAATATCAACAAAGTATTCTTATAGAGGCCAAGAATGTTGGTTAACAGAGTCATCTTCCTGTAAATGATTTTGATACCTCAGACAGTTCAGTAACGCGCTGGTGCCCTTCAACTCGTGGGTTTTGTAACCACTACGGACGGTGGATCCTTGCTTACTATTTGACTGTATAGATGCCCGAACGCTCTAAACTCTAGGAAAGCAGGTCGTGGAGAATACTACGTCTCGCGATGGTCAAAAATATACCTGCAAAAAGCTCTTCACCGTCTGCAACCACATCTAGACGGATATGAATTGAGCATTCAAGACCTGTATAGTATGCAGGAGATGTGTGTTTACGAGGTCAGTAAATTTTCCCAATTTATTGATAATTGATCCAAGCGGATCCACGCGCGTTTGACGCACACAAAGATCTTGCAGCACAACCCTGCCACCAACGCAACTTTAGATGATGATCCTACAACTTTTCCTCTCAATCACACCCTCTACGTCGACGCCACGCACGAGGAGCTCATTTTAAATGGTTTTTACGTGTTTCGCTTCTTGTTTGTAGTTTCACTAATCACCAATTGCAGTTATCACTGGGCTTAATCTGACAAAACTTGCGGCATCGAAACCGCTTCCATACACTCATATTCCTCACCATCGGGCCTTTAAGACCTCTGAACTAGCACCCTTTGCTTCAAATTTGCAATTTCAGCGTCAGTAATCTTCATGATTTTCCACCGAATAGTAATCTGATAACTTCTCAGTACTGCAATGCACTTCTATGCCTGGTCCTCAAATCCGCATAATTATCAACGACGGCGTGGTTCCACTTACGGGAATAAGAGGTTGCCCAGAGCAATGCGATGGCATGTGCCCTCTTGGCAAATTTGTCGAGGCCCAGATGGAACTCCTGGCAGAGACGGACTGGGATTGGGCGTGTTTAGGAGGTTGGGAAGTTCCAGAAGGCCCGGAATGGAATACGACTATGGGGAATCCTCCTCAGAGGTAGAGAAACCTAGATAGTAAAGTGTAATAGGAAGTGTCGCTTTCAAGCGAGCTGAGTGCAAACAAACACATTAGTGAGACGCGACGCGTCTGGTCACGTGTGATTATGGTATCTGAATCGGCCCCTTTGAACCCAGCTTGAACCGAAACTATAACTTCAGAACACTGTCTAAGGACTTCGACGAACAAAGATGTATTCCGACGATGACCTTATCGACAAAAGAGGCGCAATCCTTAAAACCTGCAAAGGGATGCCTTTTATCCGCGTCGGTGAAGAAGAGGAGGAGCATTGTCGCCGTCTTTTTGCCATGTCCTTCTTGAGCAAACCGATTGAAGAACGAGAGGAACCTGATCCATCTGAGATAAATTTTGCTATCGAGATGTTGAGGGAATGCCGCGTGTCTGGATTTTTTGAGACTATCCAAGGTATCTACAAGGTATGAATCTTTTTATCTGACGGAGTGCCCAAAACTTAACGCTGTATTAAAGGGTGACCTAGACTTGACTGGCAGACATTCCTCAGTACTTGAATGTTATCTTTATAATTCGTACTCTACCACTAACGAAGCTTGATAGCGTTTAACTGACATGCTGCCTGTATGGAATGCATATGTCGCGGAATTCCTTGCACTATCTGTTCACGTCCGGTGCTCCACGACCAAAGTCAAAGGTTCTGGAAGGGTCTATACCAAGAGCGACTTCAGATTCAAAGACCGAGCTATCTGGAAGCGTTTCAAAACCAAGTGGAAGATCCCTGTCTCTGTTGCATATGATTTTTTGTTCGACCAGACTAGTGAGTTGTCGTGCTTTCAACAATATAACAAAGATTTTATTTATCACTCACCGATGGGTAGAACTTACTCTGCGTATTATTTCGGAAACGTCTGGCGTACCTGTCATTCAAAAACTATGTCTCTTGGATTTACCGACGGAGGTTCTAAGTAAAATTCTCAGTCATGCCTCCGCGTCAAAGGTCGCTCGTCTTTCAACGACTTGTAAGCGGCTCTACGACATTGGGAAACTCCACTCTGCACCAATTGTGAGTTATCCTTTTCTTCTCGACTGCTATACAGTCTTTTCTCAAACGCTGCGGATCAGAGTCGCAACATCTTTCTAAAATGGCCACGTACATTCTACCAAGATTTGCGCGCGTCCGGTTTGCCATCCGAGGAATATGTCGAAATCTCAGCCTTGGATGCTCGGAGCGAAGCGTTGACAGTCTGTGATTCTATCATCAACAGCCCGAGTCTCCTCGACCGTTTAGAGTCACTCGCAATTATAAATCAATGGGGTGACCTACCCAACGTCATCGAGGATGATACACTGGCAGAGCTTGACGGGGGACAATTCTACGTCCCCTTGTATGTGGCCTTCAAGAGAATAATCTCCTCCAGCTCCAACCTAACGTCACTAACACTTACTCGAATCAAGATCTCCCTCGACTTGATTTCCTGCATTTGCACCCTTCCAAAGCTCAAATCTCTCGTACTCATTGAGTGCAGCATCACCAAGCAGGCTCGGCGGGCTCTAGCTCGTGACGCTGAAGGGACTTTCTCATGCTCAGCTCGTCATCTGCAGATAAATGCATCCTATGACAGCAATAGTTGGTATGCAATGCTCTTCTGCCCCAACTTGACAAACCTTTCCGCTGGCCATTTTTCAGACGCCCTATTTCCTCCTCCACCATCAATCTGGAGCAAATGCCGCTCCTTCACAAACTTAAAATATCTTTCCCTCAGCCATTTATCTCCAATACATTTTAATACCTTCGTTGATTGGATTCGACAATCATTTCACGACATCGAAACACGGCTATCTCATCTTAAAATCGAGTCAGGCGAAGATGGGATTCTTGACTCGGATCTTGTGGCTCTTCTCCAAGCATTTGGAACTGCACCGTTAGAAGTCTTGGTTATCGATGGTGCTTTACAAGTCAAAATATTACTTATTGACTGGCTTGCCCGACAATATCCTGATTTACTTGGCCTCACGATTTTGCGCCGCGCTAGCACCCGCTCCACACGAACGTCGTCCTGTATCTGGACTGTCCCAATCTGGCAATACGCCCAGTGTTTGTCTTCTTTCAGGAGACTCCAATTTTTCGAGTGGAATAACACCTCCATATTTGAGATACAGTATAGCACATATTCTCTCCCGCTTCTCGAGGACGGAGGTCTCGCGGACGATGACGACCATCGGCTGTGGGATGCACAGCACAATGAGTTACTTTCTACGGAAGATCAATGGAGTCCACGCCTGTTTGGGATATGCTGCCCCACCCTACAGACACTGGTGGTGGCATTTATGCTATATCACATTCGTAGACCATTCGATGGGGTCATCGAGGTCGAGTCGGAAGATAGCCACATCGGCGCAAACGAATGGAATACCTCATTGACAGGTCGATGGTGAGCTCAAGAAACAAGAGGTGCGTATCCTAACGTAAGTTCGATAACCCACTGAAGTTGATTCTAGCTCATAGTAACAGGACCAAGATCCTGCCGCTCCAACTCTCTTTTATGCAATGTACTACTTCAAATTCCTTCTGGTCCGGATCCTCAAACGATATGTGGATGTCAACGACGATATATAGCCCTTCTAATTGGGATCCAAAGCGTAATACATATGTGTTCTCTTGACAATCTTGTTGAAGCACGCTCCTGACAGAGATAGATTGGGAGTGATAGGAAGACTCGGGAACATTCCTCCAGGGACCACATGGTCCACAACGAATGGCTCTCCTCTTCCGAATGCCATGAGATAGGTGTGGAATACAAATCATCTCTGTCGTTGT
Organism: Arthromyces matolae; assembly: GCA_018855395.1. NCBI lineage: Eukaryota > Fungi > Basidiomycota > Agaricomycetes > Agaricales > Lyophyllaceae > Arthromyces > Arthromyces matolae. The sequence goes on from JABAJW010018016.1 coordinate 14,019, forward strand.
GTAGCAGTACAGTAGGATTGTATACTTTATACATACTGTACATCATATCAGTCAGGGTCGGCTCAATCAAGGCCTCAAGGTCGGCTAAGACAACATTCAAAGATTACGTTCCTCCTGCCAGTCACTTACTCTCTTTAACGCTTACCACCATGGCTGGAAAGTCGGACGTTGAGACGGGAGAGGCATACTCCCACGACTCGTGCGACGACTATGAACGTGAGTCTTTGCTGCCATCTGCGTCAGGTGCGCCTTTGTCGCCCGGCAACAACAAGCGTTCCTTCGAACCAAAGAGACAGTTTGGTGTTCTTCCACTTTGCCTTGCCTTTGTCGCAGGTATACTTGCGTGCGCTGGCACACAGCTCGTCGTCTGCGGTCCTGGTTGTTTTGTTCCTGGTAACGCGCAAAGTCATCCAAGCACTGGGGCCGCAAAAAATGTCCACATTCTTGCACCGCCATACGTAGGCTCTACAGAAGTTCATAATTTCCCCCCGGCTTCACCAACCAACGCCAATCCTACTTTATTCCCAAGCGACGTCGGTTATCCCGGTGCAACACCAACAGGGGCGGAGCCTGGTGTAATCATCACTGCACCTGCATATCCAATCCACACAGGGGCTGCTCAACTCGTCGCACCGAATACATTGGGAAATGCAAACAGTGGAAAGGGGAAAAATGGAGACTTTGATATTTTCAAGAAATGGGGAAACCTCTCGCCGTGGTATTCCGTCGGACGAGGCGCCTTTGGCCTGGATTCGGAACCTACCGTGCCTGAGACTTGTCGAGTTACTGGATTGCATTTCTTGCATCGTCATGGAGCAAGGTACCCTACTGAATGGGGTGAGTGACTCGTTCTGGTTCAGCTCATTGTTTGAACTCCAGACTGACCCAGTCTGTTCCGCGCAGCGTCTTTCGGAGGCCCAGCGAAACTTGCGGCAAGGTTGAATGAGGCGGCCGCAGAGTGGAACGCGACGGACGATTTGGAGTTCTTGAATGACTGGTTCGCTCTATCCTTTTCATGGTTTGCGTAAATTTTGAACCAAATCTTCAGGACATACAAGCTCGGAGAAGAGTGTACGCACTTTCCATAACTTTCCTGGCGACGTATCTCACATTTCCTGCACAGTACTCACCCCTTTCGGGCGCCAACAACTATGTTAGTACCTTTTACGATCTCCGCCGGCCAAAATTGAATTAGAATTTAGATGATCTCGGAATCTCCATGCGCTTGAAATACGGGTTCCTCCTCGAGGTAGGAATACAATTAACTCTTCCCGGCCAATACCCAATGTCCCATTTAAGAATTTTACGGAATCCAATACTATCCCAGTCTTCCGAACGGAATCCCAGTGAGTGATCTATGACGTGTTTCTGGTCTGCTGGCAGCCGTTGACATGGCTACCACGTGCTCTAGGGATCGAATGCTCTATTCTGCATTGAACTTCGCTATTGGCTTCTTTGGATACCCTCTTGATGGCAAGTACGAGCAGAGTATCACTATCGAAGCCCCCGGCGTAAGTTCCAATTGTTTTTGATACAAGTGCTATCCCAACCTTCATCGACAGTTCAATAACACCTTGGCACCATACGACACGTACGTGGTCATAAGCTATGTCAATCAGCACTTCTAATCAAGCTCCTTCAGATGCCCGAACTCCCGAATCTTTTCAAAAGCCGAGCGCGGTTTATGGTATGTCAAGGAATGGACATCGATTTACCTCAAGGATGCCCTTGGTCGCCTACAGTCAAATCTGAAGGGATACGAGCTCAGCATAGAAGATGTATATATAATGCAGCAGATGTGCGCTTATGAGGTCCGTGGCATCTTGCTTCTTCCTGCCTTGGGTTAATCTATGCTACTAGACTGTTGCCATAGGATACTCCAAATTTTGCGAGCTTTTCACGGAAGAAGAATGGGAAGGCTTCAATTACGCGTAAGCTATAATCAAAACCCCCCTTATTACCTCATTTACCCACTAATCTTCCCTAGTCTCGACCTCAGCTTTTGGTGAGTTTTCTTTGTAACGAATGTGCTTGTATCTGATCAAATCAGGTATGGTTCGGCCTTTGGATCGCCTGTTGCCAGAGTGCAGGGATACGGCTGGATCAAGGAACTCGTCGCGCGACTGACTCACACTCCAATCGCTGAACATAACTCATCAACAAACTCGACGCTCGACGACAATCCTACTACTTTCCCTCTCAACCAGAGTCTCTACGTTGATGCTACGCACGAAGTTGTTGTTCTTAACAGTAAGCGAATACTGACAGTGGGTAGCCCTTGAAACTGATGCGCCATTTTCGTGCAGTAATAACTGCGCTGAACTTGACCAACTTTGCTACGACTGGTCCCCTTCCATGGACTCATATTCCCAAGAACCGATCCTTTGAAGTTTCCAAACTTGCTCCGTTTGCAACGAACGTCCAATTCCAATGCAAGTATTACTCAAACTCATCGTCTAGCTCCAATAACATGAATGAATCAACAGTGCTTGAATGTACCTCTGTTCCAGGGCCCCAGATCCGCATCATCATCAACGACGGCGTAACTCCTCTCACAGGGATTAACGGCTGCCCGGAGCAACAAGATGGCATGTGCCCTGTCGATACGTTCGTCAAAGCGCAGAAGGAGCTCCTGCTTGAAACCGATTGGAAATACGATTGTTATGGCGATTGGACAGTTCCCGAAGGCCCTGCATGGAATACGACCCGAGGATCGCCGCCGGCCCCCAGACATCTATAGGCGCAACTGTGAAGAGCTCTTGGTGCAGAAGCATGACAAGGATATTTATCACTTGGATCTAGAACAGGATATGGACAGGAGGATACAGCGTGGTGTTTTCGTGGACGCAGCATGT